>VDFB02002769.1:0-87414 GCA_007258455.2 Sequoia sempervirens | reverse complement strand
CGGCTTAAAGATAGAATGAGAAGAAGCCCTAGTGAGGAGATTGATCCAGCGGTTGAAATGGAAGAGTTCTTGAACCGGATCAGTGCACCTCCACCGAAGAAGAAGGCAAGAAAATTTTCGAAGATCTCCACGGATGAGGATGGCTCTCGTACTCTTCACGTTGTTGTCCCGCGAGTCGAGTGTGACCGGAATGAAGCAGCTCCTGAAAATTATGTGGTCACCACTCTTGATTTGGGACGCCCTACTGGTGCTCAGATTGTTGAGTGTGATAACTCCTTCCTTGCCCTCAAGGATAGATTGTTCAAAAAAGAAGGAAAATATAAGAAGTTGAAACGAGAACACAGGGCCTTGATTGGATACGTTCAGCAGTTGTCTCGTTCTCGAGGGCAGGATGTACCAGTGATAGAGCCTCTGGCAGATATTCCTAGAGAGTCGATCAGCGGCTTAGTAGAGTTGGGGAGGATGGCACAGGAGGCAGACAAATGGGTCACAGGAGTTCGTACTGAGACAGAGAAATTCATGGAGGACCTTGCCTTTGCCTTTCAGCAGGCCTCTACTATTTTGACACGGATGGACGCGGTGGATCATGCTTGGGGCGATGCCTCTATCTATCAGAGTAGGGTGATCCAGCGTCTTGAGGTGTTGAGGCATGTGCCATTGCGGTTGCTGGTTGATGGAGGTGTCATTCAAGCAAATGAATGATATGATTTCCGGCTATCACTGCATGCGGCTTTCTGGCGCGGCATGTGCGCATCTGCCCAAGGTTCACAAGGCTATGGTCAACATTATAGAGTTCGTAACACCTTCAGGCCATTTGCTAGGCGGCCTATCCGTATGGGGAGATAAGTTTTGATAATTTGAGGGGTTTGCTGGTTCCCTTCTTCGCAGATGTTAAGACCTTTGTACAGGATGACTTTGAGAATACCGCTACATTCTCCACTTTGATCCAGAACACGCAGGACTCATTAGCTGCTTGGAGAAAATCTTGTACGAGGCACGAGCACTCATCCACGGTGTTAGAGTTTCAGTTGGATTGTGTTCCGCCTATTTCAGTTCATGAGGTTGAGGCCGTACTTAGCAGATTTGTTGAGTTGGCAGTCAGAGAGAAGGCCAATGGGAACACACTACTCGACGAGGATCTTCTAGAAGACTGAATGTGGAGCATTTATTGTCTTTTTCTATTTTTGGGAGTGAGTGGGAATCTTTGATTCATTTAATGTACCACTCCCTATTCTGGCAGTTTTTAGGGTTAGGGCTGAGGTGGCACGATTCTGGCCACTCTATTGATTGTAACCCTAGCCGTCCTTTGGGACTTGGCTAGCTATAAAAGGGGGAGTCCCCCTCATTTGCAACATAGTTAGACAGTTAGAAAGTTAGAATCAGAGTAGACATTGAGAGAGCTTTAGAGTAGTATTGTAGAGCATTTCGCATAATTTGGAGAAGAGAGAAAGTTTTCCCTTTGAAAACTTTTGAAGAGATTGTTGTGTAACACATTTTATGATAATAGATCTTTTCATTGATGATGGAATTCGTCTTGTCATGAAATGCTAGCAAGGTTTCTTCTTCCTTTCGTATCCAAGTAGATTAAATTCATGCAAGTAGCTTACTTCGGTGTGTGGTGTTTCATTGAGATAGCTTCGCTTTATTCCATACCACTAGCGGCTTGTTGATGATAAGTCTGCCTTGCGTGGTCGACTGGACATTATCTTGTGCTTAACTTCGGTTGTGGTTTATATACTTATATGCGTTGTTCTGATGGTGTACGTATGTTAAACTATAACTTGAATACCTTTTGCTATCCCCTTTGAAGATTGCACCGATTTTGCTGAGGCTGTCCGACGGAGGCTAGGTGAAATCCGGTTGAAGTCTATTGAGACGAAGCCCCACATACCCTGCATTTAGAATAGAATATAAATTTCTTAGGCCCTTTCCCCTTTACTTTCCGCACTTTCTTATTAGTTTTAGGAGAGAGATTAAATTGCCAAATCATACACGAAAGAATTCCCCTTCAAAATCATACATTAGCTGCTGACTGCAAGAAATCTGGACAATTGTGTAAGTCCCCTCGTACGAACACAGCAATACACATCAACTAAACTGAGTCTATTCGCACTAAAGGAACCTTGGAGTTGAACATGCGAACTTTCTCGCAATCTTAGTGCATGGAATACTTTGATCAAGAGAGAACGGAGTAGCCCAAACTATTTTGTTCTTCGGCTGTTTGGTATGGTCACAAAAACCGCATCAACAGGTACCTTGCCAATTGGTAGGCATATGAATGGAACCCCAGCAACCTTATGTAAGTGAACTTCGAGAACTGGATAAACCAATACCCATACTCTTCCATCAACTTTTGTGCATCCTTGGATATTCTTTGTTGCGTTCTCCGTTGAAGAGTCCTTGTGATGTGCATAGTGAAAGCATCATTCACTCTCTTGAAGCTGGAGGTACTTGTCAGGTTCAGCTGCTTACAAGCTTCATGGATTTTAAATTGACCTGAACCACATCCAATCGGCTCCTGGTATGTCAATCCTTTATACTTCATCATCCGACCTAGCATATAGATGACATTCGAGCTCATATAAAATGTCTTCGTTCTTCTCAAACTTTTGAATTGTTCATCTATGTTGTCGCTGATCATTCTTGCCCAATCTACATACTCTTTTCCCTCCAACACCACACTGATGTAGAAAAACATCCAAGGCTCAAAAGCGTACGCCTATGGGCTGCCATTCACCTGGCTGAGCAACATGATTAAATCACAATATTCCTGTTTCAGCTCCTCTGAGATAATTTGCTTTGGTAATTGGCGCCAGGAGGTTTTGGCTTCCTCATCTATGATGTATTAATTCTCTTTGCACACCTATCGAAAGATGAGGCGTACATTTTATCAGCCCTTTCCTTTGACTTGTATAACATTCTCTCCACAACTGGAATCCCGAACGCCTCTCCAATAGCTTCAGGTGTGAAGTTAGCCAGCAACTTGCCATCTGAAGAGACAATCGTTCAATGGCCTGGCCTGTAATAATTTGCACACTCCATTATCAACTCAGGACATCAAACTACTGGTGGAAAACCAACAGCTGCATACAATCCACTTCTCACGATGTGGTGCGATGTCACTGATGGAGAATGACCAGCCTGTCTGTATATTCTCCTTTTGAATGCCTCAAGGTTGAATGAGCCAAGGTTGTTATCAGTCAAACCTCCAAGCTTTGACACGAACTTTGATTCAGGAAGGAATGACTTCTTCAGCTACTTGATGATTGCTTGCCAGGAGGCATTCTCTTTGCCTGCTTCAGCATTCCCAGCCCTACCTGCAACTTTGCTCATTCCAGCAACATCTCCTCTTCGAACTTCAGCCATCTTGAGATTTCTGACTCCGAAATTCAAACTTTGAGCTTCAGCAACTTTCAGCAATATCACTTTCAGTACTTAGAAAAATCCAACTCAACTCACTTACTTTAGAATACTCACTCACTTTAACTTCAGCACCCTCACAATCTCAACACTTCAACACTTTGAAAAATATTTCACTCAACACAGAAATTTCTCACTCACTCAGCAGCCACTTTCAGCTTCAGCACTCTCACGATCTCAACTCTACAACTTGTGAAGAAAAATGAATAGCTTCAGAGTTTAGATAATTGAGAGGGGACGCCCAATTTAGCAGTTACCATTAATTCACTCCCCCACTACTTAGAAGATTTCCAATTCAAGAGGGATGACTGGCGAGTTGTCACAAAAGTTATGTTCAGTCGTCATAGAGTTGTGATAAGAATTTACTATTGCTGGAGATTCCTTCCTCATTTGAAATTTGAAATTTCCCTCCTTGACTGCATGTAACTTTCAGTTGACTCAACATTTTCAGGAGATTGATTAAAATTACTCCAGCATAAAAAAAAAATCCATCCTTGAACAATGGCCTACTTCTCATTGAAATTTAATCTCAATGCCTTAGGAGAATTTTATTTCATTTGGGAAAATTTTATTCCCACTTCCAATGCCTTAGAAAAAATTTATCTCTTTCCCCAAGCTTCATCAGTCGCAATCTCCAATATTTTAAAATCACAAGGCGAAATTATTTTCTTTCCAAAGCATCCCCCTTAGAAAAATATTTCTCATTTTGATTAATTCATGTGTCTAAACGAAGGGGAACATTTAATTTTTCAACCTTGGAAAATAATTTTAATCAAAGCTTATTCAACTTATCCAGCCTTGGGCCATTTTTTTTTTTTTAGAACAATCTCCTCCAACCCCCTTATCCACCTAGGCACATTCATCACCTTACACTTTCATTTTTTCTTAGAAAAATTTCCAATCGATTCTTCATGTTAGGCACATCTAGAGGGTGGTACTTAACACTTAGACGTTTTATCAACTTTTAATGTTACCTTGTTCAAGCCAGGCATATTTGGAGTATTGCGCTTTCAATTTTCATGTCTTAGCTAAGTCTCCAATCATCTCTCTCCTCAAGGGTGGATTTAGCTAGGCTAGCTTCCATTTCCAAGCACTTAGTGAAATTTCCTGACTCCTCTCCAAGCTAGGCGCATTTTGGGACCTCTACTTTCAATTTTGAAGACTTAGAAAATATTAAGGCTCTTCTTCTCAACTTAGGCACATTTGACAAGGGCTACTTCCACTTTCAATGCCTTAATCAAATTCCCACCTCATCCATTAGCTTGGGCGCATATAGAGTAGTGAACTTTTAGTTTGTCTGCCTTGGAAAATTTCCCAACTCTTCCTACAAGTCAAAGTGGATACGAGGGGTCTTACTTCAAGTTTTGAACACTTAGACATTTCTCCAAGCTTTCCATGCAAGGTAAGGCGCATTTGAAGGGGCTTGCTTCAAGTTTTCATACTTAGAAAAGTTTCAAATTCCTTCTCCAGATCAAGGGCGCATTCCAAGGGTCAAGCTTTCAATTTGCAACACTTAATCAACTTTTCACCCTCCTCTCTACTCTTAGGCGCATATAGAGGGTCTTCCTTCAACTTTGCATGCCTTAGAGAATTTCTTGCCTCCTCAACTTGCAAGGGCACATTTAGGAGGTGTTACTTCTAGTTTCTATGCCTTAGTAGAATTTTCATCCATCCTCAGCTTCTCAAGGTGCATTTGGCACGTCAAGCTTCCATTTTTCATGCCTTAGATGGATTTTCAACTGATTTCAGCTTGTTAAGGCGGATTTAGGGAGGCGTTCTTCTAACTGCTCATGATGTCTTCAGCTTGCCCTGACCTGCTATTTTTAGAAAGTTTCACAATTTTCATGTTTTAAGCTGATTTCTAGCTCCGGAAGGCTTGATTTTTGCTTTGCCTCGATCCTCGTGACGTGACTGAGCTACTAACGCCTGATGCTTGCATGCACTTGCTATTTTTAGCAACTTACTAAAAATAGTAATTGCTCAAAATGAGCTCAAACTTTGTGTGCCGATTGCCTGAAGGATACTAATTGTGACTGGATGCTGCTTCTGTGTGACCCTTGTGTCTCGCCCTACTTTTTAGGAAAACCTAATTCCTCCGCATGGACATGCTAAAAATAGTAAGTGCTTGATTTTCGAACCTCTACAACTCCGTTTGACCTGAAATTCGCTCCATGGGGTCCTCGTCACTTGCTTGACTTGCTCACACTGGTGTCTCACGCTGACCTGCTATTTATAGCACTGTTTCAGAAGTGACTTACTATAAATAGTAAGTGCTAAGATCGCCTTCAAATTTTACCAGTGAACTCCTTGGAAGATACTGATTGCGATGGGATACCTTGGTTTTTGGAGATTTTGGCGTTTGATCCCCCATTTTGGGTCCCGAAGCTGGAAACCCTAATCTGACTTGCATGTTACTCAAAAGATCTTTGTTTGACCCCGTTTCTGTTGCATGTCACTGTGTTCGCGATTCTAAAGTGTTGGGCAGCTGCTGGAGTGATCCTGCTAAAAATAGTAAGTGTCTGAAAAGTGATTAATCAGCCATCGGATGAGTTTGCATGTCACACAACCCGAGAGATCTCAAAAAACCCAGAAAAAACCCAAAAAAATGATCAACATGCGAGCACTGGCAAAAAATAGCAAGTCCCAGAAAAATGATCAACTCTGCTTGCATGTTACCTCGTTGCGAAGCTCTCGGAAAACCCAGAAAGATTATGCAGTCATGTGTTGAGAAATCCTACATGCATACCCTAAAAATAGCCTTCAAAACTTGAATCATTGAAAGTCATCATCTTGTTTTGCATGTTACATCACCGCGAAGGTTTTGAAAAACCCAGAAAGAATCTCTAGACATGCATCAAAAAGTCCAACATGCAAACCCTAAAAATGACCCTCGAAGGCAGAACTACTAAAAATAGTAAGTTTTCCATTTGCGCTCAAAATTTGCAAGCGAGCAGTTTGAAGTGTTTTAACCATGATGCAGTTGTCAAAATTTGAAAATTTCAAGAAAATAGGCCCCAAATTAGCACTTCCTTAAATAGCAAGTTGTTAGAATTCAGTGAAAATTTAGTAGGAGCCTACCTGAAACATCCTAATAGTAGTGCCAAGCTCAGAATTTGATTAGCCAACTTAATTTAACCTTAAACTAGCCTGAATATTGTAAACCCTAGTTCATCAGAAAGCCCTCTAGACTTAGCCAAAATTCAAATCTAGGTCAAATGGCAAGTACATCACCAGACAAAAAGAACCGACAAAGAGAGAGACAGACCCAAAACCAAAGCCAAAAGACCCGAATGGAGCGAAAATTAGGGGGTCCCCATTTTGAATGGGGTGATGTGTGAAAAGGTCACAACAAGAGCCACCAGAGAAAAACTAACTTTTTGACGATTTTGACTAGACCAATGTGATCGTGTTATGGACCGGATCAAATTTTTCCAATTTTTTCAACGAACACACCAACACAAGGAGCACCCGTTAAGGTTAGCTCAACCAAAACCAGCAATTGGAAAGTAACTCTAACCAAGAATGTACCAAGGGAAGGTGAGCATATGGTCAGAGGATCTTGTGCATGCAGTACTAAAAGTAAACAATGCTGAAAGAACTCAACGCCAAGAATGTGCTTCCAAACCCAAGGTGGGTAAGGCGCTACCATTCGACGGAGTATCTTTTGTAAATGATGCAATACATAAAATAAACTCAACGCCAAGCATATGCACTCCAAACCCGAGGTGGGCAAGGCGTTATCATATGGCGGAGATTCTATTTTCTAAGATGCAATGCAAGAAAATAAACTCAACGCCAAGCATGTGCATTCCACACCCAAGGTGGGAGTGGCGCTACCATATGGCGGAGATACAAAATGCAATACAAGTAGACTGAGCAAGGGCCAGTCTCTTCCACAGCCGTGGGAATACAATGTAACTTAGCAAGAAATAGAAAGGGCTGAACAGTACTACTATAACAGCCTTACAATAAGAAGAGTTGTCTGCCAAGAACACTGAATTAGTGATATATCAATGCTGCGATGAAGTTTAATGTTTCTCCAATGCTCAATATGACTCCAGGACTCAAACCCAACTCCTAAAGCAAACTCTAACAATCTGATATGACTGAACATAGACTGAAAATGCATAACCAGCAACTCCATAACTCACTAAATTGCTCACACAACTCACAATACCTCACCAAATGACTTCAAACTTGATGCAGAATGACCCTAAGATGATGGCGACCAAGATAGAGTTGTGAAACTACAACAAACCAATGTTATTTATTTTTGCACGAATCCCAAGACAACTCAGCAATGAAAAAAACCTCTGAAAGGGCGATTTGACAAGATAAAATCCAAGACTTACTAATAAAATCTGAAACTCACCAAAGAGGAGCGCCCTAAGGTGAGAATGACATAGGTTCAGTACCCAAAACCAAACAAAAATCGTGCAATGACTTATAAGCTAAAACTACTTTCAACCATGCTAAAATCAGCAACTATAAAACTGACTAATCTCTGAAATCTTCAACCTTGATGCTCTGTCTGCAAATCTGGATGAGAAGCAATCTCCGAAGTTTTAGCTAGGTGCTATCTTTCAAGCACGAAACCAAGAGAAATGGCTAGGAGGTATGCATTCCTCGAAGCAACTCTGAAAGCATTTCAGCAACATAACAGTATGATAGAAAATAAGATATCCAAATGAAGACACAACCTCTCCTTATATAGCTTTTCATAAGAACTTCTAGAAGCCTCCAAAAAGTGTGCCCAAATTAATTGAATTTCAAATCCACTTTTCCACTTGTATTTGTATTTTATTTAATCTTCAATTATCTCCTTCCTTGGGCGTCCAAACATGAGGAGACTAATTCATTTTTAATAAAATAAAACTCTTCCTCCAAATAGGCGTCCACTTCCTCAAACAATATTTGGCCTTAGAAATATTAAAGTAACCTTCTGATGAGACATCCACCTTTAAAGACCCCCTTTTTAAAACAACTTAAAGTCATACTGCTAGGCCAAAGGGTTAATGTGAAAATATAACATTATTTAAATCAAAATAACTTATCCCTCCAAAAATGCATCAAAGGCCAAAAATCAACAATACCGACTAAATTGCCTAAAGAGGAAAGCCTGCTGAACTGATGCCAACTGGACTGCTGCTAAAAATAGAATTTACTAAAAATAGTAAATTTAGAAGGTTGCTTGGATCAAAGTGCATGCGATACCATTGCAAAGCTTTCTGAAAACCCAGAATGAATCCGCAATCCAAAAATCCCAAACTCCAAGATGTAGCCCTCATAACTTACTAAAAATATTAAGTCCGGAAAGGTTGTCCGACGCAGTTGCATGTCATACCACTACGAAGCTCTCTGAAAACCCAGAAGGAATCCAGAATCCAAACAACTACACTCCAACATGCAAACCCCAGAATCTTTAGAAGAAACCATCAGGTAGTCGGGAACCCTAATTCTGCCTCCGACTAGCCTACAGCACATCAAGGATAGGCAATCAATCACTGGAAAGCACAATGCTAAAAATGGGGACATTACAGATTGTAACAAAAGATTAACCAATCAAAATCATTTTGAGCCATTTTTGGAAATATCCTATATTTAGGGTTTTTCTAAAATAGGTGCCTAAAACCCTAATTTCAATTTTTCAAAATTTTAGGAGCATCCTCTTCACAATATGTTGTACCCAAACCAAATTGTTTGCTTCATTAAGGCATTTTGCTTAAAGAGTCTAAACCTTGTTAAAATGATCTCAAAACACAGTTTTTAGGCAAACCAAATATGAACTTTGTGTCAGTTTGATGTCAGGAAGATAGTGGTGAAATTTGAGAAAAGTTGAAAATTATGGTTTCAAGCACCCCTGTATCAGGTCACGAAACCCTAAAAATTGAAACTTGTCATAATTGACTGAAAATTGTTTTGATAGGCTTATTTTGCTTCATGATCACAATGGTGAAGTCAGTTTCAGTTACAACTCAGTTTAAGTCTGGTGGGTAGTTTTCACTTTTTTAGATGGAGAAATGGAAGTTTTGTGATCATCAATGGCAGATGGCCAGAGACCAGGTGTTGAAATCTAAGCCTCAAATGCTCAAATGAAAAATCTATGGTGAGATAACTGCAAAATAATGCTTCGTCTCGGAGGAGATTTTTCGCCAAGATGAAAATCATCAAAAAATTACCAACTCTGAAACACCAAAGCCTCTGCAGGCAAAGGGCGCCCTAGATTTCAGAGACCCAGATTTCAGTTTTAAGTTTTGTCACTTCCAAGGCGACTTGTCAGGAATAATGTCAACTTTGTGATGAGTTATCTGTTGATGTGATTTTAGCGACCACACCAATCAGCAAAACAAAATAGTCCGAAGGCTACTCTGTTCTCTCTTGATCAAAGTATTTCGTGCGCTAAGATTGCAAGAAAGTTCGCACGTTCAACTCCAAGCTTCCGAAATACTTAGAATACCCTCAGTTGGTTGATGTGAATTGTTGTGTTCTTACCAGGGGACTTACACAATTGTTCAGAATACTTGCAGTAAACAACAGATATATGCTTCGAAGGGGATTTTCGTATGAATGACTTAGCTTTGAAGTGCGAGTTTCCTAAAACTAACCAAAGTATGCGGAATTGAATGGCTGTAGAGATTTCGAGGAAAATTCTAACCTAAATGCAAAGGGTGTTAGACTCAATTTCAATGAACTTCGACCAAACGTTGTCTAGCCTCCTATTGGACAGCTTCGACAAGGTTAGTGCAATCTTTGAAGGAGAAAAAGGATGTTCAAATCACGATTCAATAATGCAAGTACCATCACAACGATGCATAGCTACACATGAATCTTGATCGAAGTTAAGTATAAAGCATTCCAGTTGACCACGCAGGACAAACTTACCATCAGTAAGATTGTTAGTGGTATGGACTCAACAAGCTCATTTACATCAAACGTAAACACCCATAACTAACTATTAGCATGAAAATTAAATCCTACTTGAAGTCAAAGGAAGAAGAAACCTAACAAACTACTCACAACAAAAGTTTAATTCACCAACAATGAAATGCCTTCATTATGATTGGCCTTCGTGACAATCTCTTACAAAAATTCTCAAAGGGAGAATTCCCCTTTTCCTTCAAACAATGCAATGAAAACTATTCTAACTCCAAAAATGTCTACTCTCTATTCTACTATGATATCAATTGATTGCTAACTACTAGTGTACAAATGTGGGGACTCCCGTTTATATAGCTGGCCAATCCCAACGGACGGTCCAGATCAAATTACAATGGAGGGCTCAGATCGACCCACCTCAACCCTAGACAAGATTAACCCTAAAAACCGCCAGAAGGTAGAGTGGCGTCATAAATGAACCCAAGAATAGAAAATTCCTCCTTCACCACTATGGGCAATTAATGCCCACTATCCTTCTAGAAGATTCTCATCCATGACCGTGTTTCCATTACTCTTTTCTCTGACCGCGTAAGCTATGAATCGGGCCAGCACTGAATCAACTTCTTCCTCACAAATCGCCGGAGTGAGATTGAGCTGATATTCAAGAATACCCACCATCTGCTCCCACCGATCACAAGACTTTCTCCAAGTCTCAATAGATTCTTGTGTGCTTTGAATAATTGTTGAGAACGTAGAGATGTTCTCAAAGTCAAGTTGAGAGAACATCTGCATCTTGGAGAAGAAAGGCTGCAACCTTGCCTTCAATCCATCCACCTCTACTTCCTCGGGAGCTAGCCTTTTGGCGAACAATGCATCCAATGTGTCGAGGATGCCCTCGTGAATATTTCTCATCGCTTTTTTTATTTTGGAAGATTCTGCAGCTGCCATGTCGAAGAAGCCCTTCCCAGTGAATGCAGCCGAATGCCATCCAAGAAAATCATACCAGTCCCCACCCTGGATCACTCCTTCATTTATCAAAGTCTGTGTGGGCACACGCATCAAAACAACAAGGCGAGGAATAGTCTTGTCTTGGAAAATATGGGTGTCACCCCAAGCTTGCTCGACACCATCCAAGGGCGAAAGGATACCAAACGCACTCCGAAAAGACGAGACAAGGTCGGCCATGAATTTCTCCGCTTCACTGCGAACACCGCTTATCCATTTATCTCCCTCTCAGATCGCTCTCTTGACTTCTTCAAGCCCACTGATTGGTTCTCGTGGCAGCTCCGGTGGAAGCTCCACTGCTGGGTTCTCTTGAGCACCCGGACGTGCCAGATGTTGCACATATTCAACCAATGCCTTGTGCTCCTCCTTCAATCTCTTATGCTTTCCCTCCTTTTTCACCAGCCTATCCTTCAACGCTTGGAATGAACTTTCAGCTTCCTCAACCACTTGCACTCCAGAAGGACGTCCCAATTCAATTGTGGTGACGGTGTAATTCTCTGGCATTGCGTCACTTAAGTCATGATCTTCCCTTGGAACGGCAATATGGAGGGTGCGTGAACCGGCCTCATTAGTCTCCATTTTCGAATACTTCCTTGCTCTCTTCCTTTTAGGCAATTTACTTGTTCTATTTAGAAGCTCCTCCATTTCTATTGTCAGGTCAGCATCATCGTCCTGATCTCTCCTTATTGCATGTGAAAGCCAATTACGCTGAATGTTGTAAACAATAAGGGGTTGCTCTTTAGTTGCCTCCACTTCACGAACCTCCTCCCGAGCAATATTCTGTTGAGGTTCAATTATCTCAATGTGTTGATCACTCTCCTCATGAGCTCTAACCCTTGACTCTATGATCTCTTCCTCTTCGAAAGCTGTCTCAAGTGCATAATCAAAGTGGGTATCTGTTTCCGTCTCTTCACCCTCATCTGGCTGATCGGCATCTTCAGGAACATTAGCACTCTAATTGTCCAGCTCTCTTGGCATTGGCTGGTTAACTTCTCCAACCTCTGGTGCTTCATTCCTTCGAACCCTCTGATCCGCAAACAACGAGACTTCGCGCACACTGGAGGAATGGGTCACCAACTAAGTAGATGATGTGTCCTCCGATCCCTGAGGTTCCGGCTGAATAGGTTTTTCCGGCTGTGGTGGCTCCACAGCCTGGGCAGTTTGTTTCTTCCTCTTTGCCAACACCGGTGGCCTTCTATCACCCATGAGGTTGTATGAGAGGGCAATTGACCTTCTTCTAAATCTGCGAACATGCTCCTCTACCCAAGTCCTTGTGAAAGTCATGACGGGAATAGACAAAGTGTCTAAGTCCGTAATCTCCGGCTCAGCCCAATCTGGTGGTGGGATCGGCGTGTTCTTTATTGATTCATAATCTAGATGAATAAGCCTAGCATCTTCTTCAACTTCATCCGGCACTGGGACCACTTCAATTTCTATGATTAATTTAAGAGGCAACATGGAAAACATTCTTTTTCTAATCTCTACTTCATCTCCAGCATTTCCCCAAAAATCTTCCAGGTGAGCCCTGTGCCTATACTCCTCACCCTACACTGTTCCAATCTTTCCTCGAGGATCAAAATCCTGCCGACTGGTATGGAGAGTTAACTGATAGAACCGCAACTCATCTTCTGCCTCCTTGGCTCCCTGCAAGGAAGCGCACTCCTCGAGTGAGTTTCCCAAAAATATGGGAAAGTGTAAACCTCCCTTCGTGTTCCTTCTTATAATTTTGTCATAGGGCACAAGTTGCCTAGACAGCTCAAGTATTATCATTCTGTTCATGGGGTACCTCGGCAGTTGGTAGACATATGAACAGTACCCCGGCAACCTCAAATACGTAAACTTTGGGAATTGGACGAACCAAAACCCATACTCCTCTATCAACATTTGCGCCTCTTCAGATATCCTCTGTTGCAGTCTCCGCTGAAGGGTCCTCGACATGTTGAAGGACCCAAGGTTGGTATCAGTCACATTCTCGAACTTTGACACGATCTTAGAATCCGGAATGAAAGATTTCTTCAAGCTCTTGATGATCGCCTGCCTGGAGGCGTTTTCTTTGATAGCTTCATTATTTCTAGCCTTAGCTCCAGCTTTGCTTGTCCCAGCAACATTAGTTTTTCGTCCTTCAGCCATCTGCAAAACGAGAAGCAAACATTACACTTCAAACTTTTTAAAATAAAAACTACGAGAGAGGGCTTGCGAATGGAGTTGGCTGCAAAAATAAATGTAAGTTAATCGCTTCAACAGTAAATTTCGTCTTCAAAAGTTTATAAAATTTCGAACTTCAACAATTTTGCAGCCAAAAGAATTTTCACCTCTTCGGAAGAAATTAACTACAGCAATCCCAACTTCGGGAAATGATTCAACTTTAAGCAACTTTCAACAATTTTAAATCAGCAACTTCGAAAGTTATAAATCAGCAACTTTGAAGATTTTAAGTTAGCAAGCAAGTTTCAGCAATTTCGACAGTTAGCACTTCGAAAGTTATAAATCAGCAACTTCGAAGGTTTCAATAGTCTCTACTTCTTATTTGATTCTAAACATTTACCAACTTAAGAAAAATTTAAATCTCAACAACTTCAAGCTCAAGCAATTTCGACTTCCAGCATTCAGAGAGATAATCAAACGATTTCAGCCTTCAACAACTCACAACTTCGAAACACACTTCAACTTTCAGCAACTTTGAAAATACTAAATCTCAGCAACTTTAAATACTTACCTTCAGCAACTTGGAGAAATAAAATTCTCAACCTCGGCAGCTTATACTTCAGATTTTACTTTGAATCTCAGCAAGTTCGCAACTTCAGAAATTTTTAAATCTAAGCAACTCCAAATCTCGAGAAATTCAAGCTCCTTGAAAAAAAATCGAATTCAACACTTTCTCACTTTCAACAACTCTCAACCTTGAAAATATTAAATCTCAGCTCAACAATCACTCTCAACTCTTCAGCACAAATCTCAGCTTCGAATTTTGTGAGTAGAAATGAAAATCCTCGAGGTTTTTATAATTGAAAGCTAGTGTTTATTTTAGCAAATGCCATTAATTCTCTTCATCATGACTTAGCAGTTTTCCAAATTTAAAAGAGAATATTGCAGCCGTCTTACAGTCGTCATAGCAATTTGCTATTCCGGGAGATTCTTTCCTCATTTTAAATTTGAACTTTCCCTCCCGACTGCTAGTTACTTCCAGCTAACTGAAGTAATTTCGAGAAAAATCATTTTACTTTGATTTGAAATAATCTTACCGCTTTTTTAAAATGGCGTATTTAAAATATAAAAAATTTAATTTAAATGCCATTTAATTTATTCGTCAACACACTTTAAAAAATGGCTAGGCATAATTTATTTTCCGTCCATAACAAATCCAAAACAAATTCCCCACAAATTCAAATCGTCTGAATTCTAAAATTCATGGGTCCAAATTTAAACGGGAACTTTTTTAACTTAGGAAAATAATTAAATTAATTTTAATTTCTCTTAGGCAAATTTTCGAGTTAATTGCTTAGAGAAATTTTAATTTCCTCCAAATGCCTTAGCTCGATTTTCATCTTCACTCTAGGGAAAAAAATTCAAGCACCTTCGAATTTTGTAGAAAATCACTAGTGATTTCATGTTTATCAAAGGGGGAGATATTTTATTTTTCAAACATTAATATTTATTCATCACCACTTTAACTAAGGTGCACATGATATGTTAGGCTTTTATTTCCAACGCCTCTTAGTTCATTTTTAAGTTTCAACCTCTTCACAAGGCGCAAATAGGTCATGTCTCCACTTTATACCTTGGGCGCAAATAACCATGTCTTCTTTTAATTTGTGTGCCTTAGTCAAATCTTACCTTCCTAACCAATGGCGCATTCTGGAGGTGCTTCTTCCATCTCTTAACACTTAGAAATATTTTCATGCCCCTTTACACTTTAGGCGCATTTGGAGAGGTCTTGGAGAACTTCCACGCCTTAACTTGCTTGGAGCGCATATCACATCTAGAATTTCATATTTCTTACCTTAACACGCCATCCCCTTGGGCGCATTTCCACCCTAGTGCTTCGAGTTTGTGCCTTAGACAAATTTTGTGTCATCCTTTTTAAGAGCGCATTTTGGCCTTTGCGTTTTCATTTTCCTTGACTTGTGCCTTTTTTGGAGTGCTCTCCATGTTGGGCGCATATGGGGTGATGTGCTTCCAATTCATTTGCCTTAGAATATTTTCCATTAATCTCAAGTTGCTAAGAGGCAAATGTCATAGTCTGTTTTTAATTTCGGCATTTAATATTCCTTCTAACCTCTTCTCCTCTCCAGGCGCAAATGATAGGTTGAGCTTTCACTTTTAAATGTGGCGCATATGCAAGGTTGCTCTTCTAATTTCGAATTTAATCAATACTTCCCCCTCTTTATCCAAAGTGCAAATCTTAGACGTCCTTTTTCCTCTACAAAGCTGGGCGCAAAAGAGAGGTTGTTCTTCCACTTTTCACGCCTTAGGCAAAGTTTGAACTTCAAGGGTGCAAATGGCATGTGGAGGTTTCAGATTTAATGCCTTACAAAAATTTTAAACTCCATCTTTTCTTTTGAAGGCGCATTACACAGGGGCTCCTTTTATATCCACGCCTAACACTTTTCCTGCCCTGGGCGCATATCATAGGTCAAGCTTTAAGTTGGAGACGCTTTTGAGAGGGGGAACTTCCATTTTAATACAACTCTCCTCTCCAAGCGCAAATCATACATCAAGTTTTCACTTTAGTAAATTTCTTTACCCTGGGCGCATATAAGCCATTGAGCTCTTAATTCTCCACGCCTTAGAAATTTTCAGCTCGTCAAGCTTAGGCCCAAACCCATAGTCATACTTTCAATTTGTTAACTTTAAGCCCAGGGGCGCAAATAGCATGGGGAACTTTTAATTTGTGCCTTGGTAGAATTTTGAAGTCTTCTCTAAGATCAAGGGCGCAAATGGCAGGAGGAGTTTCTAATTTCCAACACTTAGCACGATTTTCACAAGCTAGGGCGCAAATCAAGGATCATGCTTCAAGTTTGGAGACCTAGACAAATTTTTATCCTTAAAGCTCAAGGGCGCAAATAGCTTGGGGAGCTTTTAGTTTGGGCACTTAACACTTTTAATCACCTTTCCTTGCTAGGCGCAAATCACATAGGCAACTTTCAATTTCACGCCTTAGAATATTTTAAGTTCTCCTCTCAACTTGGTGGGCGCATTTGGAGGCTTGAGCTTCAAATTTTAAGCGCCTTAGAAACTTTTCTAATTCCTTCTTCAAGTCAGGCGCATTTTGGAGGGCAAGCTTTTAGATGGGGGCG
The DNA here is from genome assembly GCA_007258455.2 of Sequoia sempervirens. Lineage (NCBI taxonomy): Eukaryota > Viridiplantae > Streptophyta > Pinopsida > Cupressales > Cupressaceae > Sequoia > Sequoia sempervirens. The sequence continues at coordinate 70,816 of VDFB02002769.1, read as the reverse complement.
CATTTGACCCATGAAGCTTTCAATTTGTAACTTGGGCGCAAATCACTATGCCTCCTTCAAGTTTCTACCTTGGGCGCATTTCATGTCCTCTATTTTCAATTTTATGACTTAAGCGAATTTCCCACTCCAACATCCTTGGGCACAAATCACATGTCTAGCTTCCAATTTTTTGACACTTAGAAAATTTCCACTCTTCAATGCTCAGGGAGGGTGCAATTTAGCAATGGAGCTTCAAATTTCATCACTTAGTCAAATTCCAAGTTTTGAACCTCAAGGGCGCAAATCACATGTGGAGGTTCAAATTTTAATGCCTTAGTCAATTTTAAGTTCATCCTGTCTTCAAAGAGGGGCGCATTTGACCCATGGAGGTTTCAACTTATCAACATTTTCCCTCTTCATCTTGTCTTCAAGGCGCATTTACTAGGGTCACCTTCCACTTTCCAACACTCAGAAAGTTTTACTTGACTTTCTTTGAAGTAGGGCGCATTTCACCTATGGAGGTTTTAATTTCCCAGACTTAGTAGCCTTTTCATCTATCTTCAGCTTATCAAGGTGAATTTCGATGCCGGACTCCAAATTTTATCAATCTTGGTGGATTTCATTCCTTTTGCCAGATTTAGGGTGATTTTTTCCTGTTAACCCTAAATTGCCCTAAGTTTCTATTTTTAGAAAGTTCCTTGAATTTCGTGCTTTGAACTGACTTAAGATTCCAGAAAGCTTGATTTTTGCCCTGTTTCGAACCTCGAGATGTGATTCTGCTGCTGATGCCTGATGCAAGCCTGTACCTACTATTTTTAGCAACCTGCTAAAAGAAGTAATTGCTCAGAATGTCTTCAAATTTCATGTACTAAATGCCTGAAGTGTAATGACCGTGGCTGGATGCTACTTCTGCTTGACTGTCCTGTTCCGCCCTTGATTTTAGGAAACCCTAATTTCTCTGCCCATGCCTGCTAAAAATAGCAAGTGTCTGATTCTCCATTCTCTGCAACTCCGTTTGTCTTGAAATTTGCGCCAAGGGGTCCTCATCACTTGTTTGACCTGTTCATACTGAGACTTGATGTTGACTTGCTGTTTATAGCTGCTTCTGAAGTGACTTACTATTTATAGTAAGTGCTTGTTTTTGAGACTTCCTTAGCTCCGTTCGAGTTGAAATTTGAATAGCATGCTCCTTGTTGGTAAACTTGCCTGTTTGCGCTGGTGCCTGAGATTGACTTTCTATTTATAGCCTGCGTTAGGAACGCCTTACTAAAAATAGTAAGTGCTTTGATTATCTCCAAATTTGGCCAGCAGACTCCCTGAAGGACACTGATCATGGTGGATACTTCAGTTTTGGGTATTTTTGACGCTTGATTCCTCATTTTTAGCCCTAAAGCTCGAAACCCTAATTTTTCTGCATGTTCTTCAAATGAGCTCCATTTGACCTCGTTTCTATTGCATGTCGATCAGTTCGTGGTTTTGAAGTGCTGGGAGGCGGCTGCCGGAGTGGTACCTGCTAAAAATAGAAAGTGGTTGAAAAAATGACCAACTGGCTGTCAGATGATTTTGCATGTCACACTGTCCGAAAAATCTTGAAAAACCCAAAAAAATCTTCAGCATGCAAGCACTGGCTAAAAATAGCAAGTTTCTGAAAAGTGACAAGTTTTGTGTGCATGTTACATCGTTGTGAAGCTTTTGGAAAACCCAAAAGGGATATGCCGACATGCACTGAGAAAATCTGCATGCAAACCCTAATATTGGCCTCCGAAGGCCAAATGCTGAAAGTTGTTATCTTGTTTTGCATGTCATATCACTGCGAAGGTCTTGAAAAACCCACAAAGAATATCCAGACATGCATCTGAAAATTCAAAATGTAAACCCTAGAAATTGCCTCCGAAGGCAGTACTGCTAAAAAATAGCAAGTTGTCCGTTTTTGCTCAAATTTGGCCAGTTATGAGTTCAAAGTGCTCAAAATGTGGTGCCATTGTCAGAACGTGAAAATCTCGAGAAAACAAACCCTAGATTGACACTTACTAAAAAAAAGGAAAGCTGACAGAGTTCAGTGAAAATTCAGAGGGAGTCCACCTGAAGTGTTCTAACAGTAGCGCCAAGTTCAGAAGTTGATTATCCAATTGATTTGACCTCAAAGTAGTCTGAAAATTATAAACCCTAATTCATTGAAAAACCCTTCAGACTTCGTCATAATTCAAATCCAGGTCAAATGGTAAGTACACTAGCAAATAGAAGGAACAAACCGAGAGAGACAAACCAAAAAGGCAAAGCCAAAAGACCCGAATGGAGAAAAAATTTAGGGGGTCCCCATTTTGAATGGGGGGATGTGTGAAAAGGTCACAACATCTAGCGACTCCATGGGAAAGTGTTGAAAAACACTTTAAGAATTGAACCTTGATTAGTCTTCCTCAAACCATCATACAAAAAGGACACTTACTCAAAAGGGGAAAAGAATCCGATATTGGATCAGAACACCTTTATCCAACACCCTGTGAGTGTGTGCATTCGTTCCATCCTTGAACCATTTCGACCTCCAGAATCGGTCGTAGCAGGTTATATAAATACCTTAACTTCAAAAGCATCTAGGACATTGCCTCGCTGCCAGTCAAGTGTCTATAGCCCCGACGAGGTTGTCGTTACAATTCCCACAAATATTGCTCCACTGTCGGCCGGGCGTCCATAGCCCCGGTGGAGTTACTCGCATGTTCCCAAAACCAATATCTTATAATATTTCTTTCTTCATTTTCTATTTTCTTGTTTTCAGATATTTCGTTTAAGCACATTTTTCTCTTTTCTTCATTTGATTTCTCCGTCAATTCCTCAATTGGCTGGCAGGCAATGAAGCCTCGAATGGGTTTGAGAATTGTAGTGGCGCTGAAGCAAGATGTAAAATTTTCACCTACCAAGACCTTTCCCAAGAAACCAAAATGACTCAGAATGGAGATAGGTAAGATATTTAGGATCTTTAGACTCGTGTTGAGACACAATAACGGGTTGACTTCCCGAAACGAGTTTAATCCCGAACTGGATGATTACAAGAGGAAAACAACCTTAGTCCTTTTCAAAAATTTGCACAAATTCCAGCGGAGAGAAACCACATTGTGAAAGTAAAACCATCATCACCCCCTTTCGCAATGGGAAACCCCTAAAATCCACGCCCATTCCAAACCAAAACCACTTGAGCAGACAACTCAAGGGACGGAAATGCCAAACCAAAAACCCAAAGGGCGACAAACCAAAATGAAAACAGGAAAGCAAACGGAAAGCAAACGAACAGGAAAGCAAACCTAATCTAACTATCTTACAAAGCAAGCTCTCAGAGAGAACCTAGGATTGGAAATAATGCTTGAGGAACTGTCCGTTGACAGGCAACAGGACATCCTCCCCTGTCAGTGTACGCAATCTAAATGCATTATCCCCGAGGATTTCAAAGATCTGATATGGGCCCAACCACAATTTATCGAACTTGTCGTGATCTCCTTTCTTCTCGTGGGCCTTGTCCCAGTATAAAACCAAGTCAGAAATCCGGAAAGACTTGATCTTAGCTTGTTTATCAAACCATCTTTTCACCACCGCCTGGTGTTTTACCAAATTCTCAAGTGCCTCATCTATTTTCTCCTCTAAATGCATCAACTAAGATAATCTTGTTTGAATTTGATCCTCTCCTTCGAGATACTCTTGAATAAATTGGAGAGTTGGTATCCTCAGTTGTACTGGAAAAATAGGATCCTGTCCGTAGACCAAGTGGTATGGAGACGTTCCCAAGGAACTCTTTGTTCTTATCCTGTCTGCCCATAGAGCAAACCTCAACTGTGTGTGCCAATCTTTCAGATTCTTATCCAACAACTTCTTAATAGCATTCAATAAGTTCTTATTCGTGGACTCTGCTAGTCCATTCCCTTGCGGATAATAGTTAGAGGAAAACTTCAATGTGATTCCATATTCAAATGCCCAGTTTGAAAACTTTAGTGACGAGAAAGTTGAACCGTTGTCGCTGACTAGGGCATGAGGGCATCCAAATCTTGCGATGATATTCTCCTCAAGGAACCTAATGACCACATCTGTTGTGCACTGCTTCAAAGCCTGAGCTTCTATCCATTTGGTGCAATAGTCTGTAGCTGTCAAAATATATCTATGTTGGCCTGAAGATGGTGGATTAATCTTGCCAATAAAGTCCAATCCCCACTTTACAAAGGGCCTAACCTCAATCACTGGTTGCAAAGGCATAGCTGGATGCCTTCCCTATTTGTTGTTGTTTGACAGATGTGACAAGCTCTCACGTGCTCATATGTATCCTTGAAGAGCGTGGGCCAATAGTATCCAGCCCTTAAAATCTGGTGAGCTGTGGCTAGACTTCCCCCATGTCCAATTCCGAATTTCTCGTGAAAGTGTTCCATTAACTGCTTTGCTTCTTGTTTTCCTACACATCTTAAATAAATCCCTTCATAGTTTCTTTTGTAAAGAACTGATCCTTGGAGCATGAATTTCTGACTTTTCATTCTTAATGCTCTCCGCTGGACTGGATTCAAATGACGAGGGCATCTATGATTCAGCAAGTAGTAAACTGTGTCATCGTACCACTCCCCTGGAGAGACTTCCTCCAATACATATGTTTGTTGAACTAATTCTAGACCGACCATTGCGATTGTCTAAGGCAAAGCCTGTCCTCGGACCAATTTCATGGGCTGTATCTCTATATCGTACTCTTGCAAAGTGGCGACCCACTTGCCTCTTCTTTCTCCTAATTCATTTTGCATCAATAGAGTTTTCACTGTAGCATCAGGAACGATTGCATATACCTTACTTCTCAAAATATAGTGTCTGAATTTCTTGGTGGCCTTCACCAAAGCATATGCTTGCTTTTCAATGCTTGGATATCTCAATTCTGCTTCTTTCAACGGAGCACTCATGAAAGCAATCAGATGCTCGTCTCTTTCCTCTGCTATTTGTGTTAACACTGCTGCACAGGTATGTTCTGAGGCAAATGAGTATAGATAGAAAGGCTTTGTGTAGTCCAGACTGACCAACACTGGGGCATCCACTATCACTTGTTTAATTTCCTCAAAAGCCTTCCTAGTCTGTGGGGTCCATTCGACCTTTGCATTCTTCTTCAACATTTCATTTAACGGCCTCACTATCTCGGCAAACCCAGTTATAAACTTTCTCACAAAATTGATCTTGCCAAAGAATGACCTCAACTCTTTTTGACTACCGAGCAAACCAATCCTTGAAATAGCTTCAATATGCTCGGGGTCAATTGCAATACCCTTCTCTAAGATGACGTGACCCAATAACTTACCTTCGGTGACACCAAATATGCATTTCTTAGCATTCAGGGAGACACCAAATCTTCTGCATCTCCGAAATATCTTCCTTAAATCTTCAACATGGTCCCCTCTTATCTTTGAGAACACAGTTAGGTCATCCATGTAAATAATTATGCACTTTCCGACAAGGTCTCGAAAGGCGATGTCCATAGCTCGCTGGAAAGTCGCTCCTGCGTTAATCAAACCGAAAGGCATTCTTCTATATGCAAAGATTCCCCATTTTGTGGTGAACGCTGTCTTCAATCTATCCTCTTGTTCAACTATCACTTGGTCGTATCCGGAATATCCGTCCAAGAAGGACATCATCTGTGAACCATTCACTATTTGCAACACCTCATCCAACGAAGGCAAAGGATAGTTATCCTTCTCAGAGGCCCGATTCAGATTGCGGAAATCTACACATAACCTTATTTCTCCATTCTTCTTTCTAACTGGAACAACATTGGCGACCCACGTGGAGTGCCTTACTGGAAAGATGATCCTAGCCGAAAGAAGTTTCTTGACCTCCTGATAAATTAATGGCTCTAGTAATGGATTCACAGGCCTCTGCCTCTGTCTGAATGGCTTACTGCCTGGTTTTAATGGAATTGTGTGTGTAATCAATGATGTATTATATGTCTTCAAATCTTCATACCCCCAGGCTATTACCTCCGGGAATTCTTTCATCACCTTCAAGATGCCTTCTTTTTCTTTTGGTGTGCAAACTTTCCCAATAAAAACATTCTTCACTCGTTCACTTGTCCCTAGATTGACGGTTTCACAATCATTGCCTTGGGTACTCTGGTTTCTACTCAGCTTATCAGGATCAAACAATCTTATTAATTCAACCATTCCTCTTGGAATTACATTCGTCTTCAAATTAAGGATCCCTTCAGTATCAAATTCTGCTTCTTCAGTCTCCTTATCAATGATCTGAGCTTCAAATACACCTGAGCATGTGAGAAAATCTAAAATCTGTTTATCGTCATCGAACACTTGGAAATTCTTTATATTATCAGGGACTGCGGGAGTTGAAACCAATTCCACGGTAAACTTCTTCAAACCTTCCATGGCTAGAGGTTCTAACGAACTAGCAGCTTGTGCAAGCGAATTTGCAATTGGGTTCTTGGACCTATACACTTGCTTTATATTAAATGCATCGAAGCTTTCTATGAGGTCCCATACTCTATTTCTATAGTGGCCCAATCTCTTATCGTGGCAAGCAAACTGCTTCCTTACTTGGCGAACCACGATGTCAGAATCCCCAAAGGCATGTACAATCTTGGCTCCCTTTTGAATAGCAACGAGCAACCCCTGAATTAAGGACTCGTATTCAGTGACATTATTAGTGCACGCAAATTGAAGCCTATAGGCACCCAAGTATGCCTCTCCGATTGGGCTAATAAGTTCGAATCCTGCTCCATTGCCCTTCTTCGACTTCGACCCATCGAACCTTAAAGTCCATACTTGATTCTCTGTAAGAGTGTTGGGAGACTGAACATGTATGTCCTCTTGATTGCACACCTTTGAAACTTTATCTTCAATCTCTGACTGAATTATGTCATCTAAAACATTGTTTTCTTCACTTGTCTTTTGACATTCTTCTTGCACTGAGGCTCGTGGGATGAGCTTTTCAACTTGTTCTAGTGCCACTTTACACATGGCACAAGTGATCTCGGAGTGAAATACCTCATGTATTCTACACCAGTTGGGAAGCAGCAAATTCTTGATGGAAGCATCTTTACCTAACTCCATTTCTTGTTTTACACTATTTAGGACAAAATCCCTGAAGTTTTCAAACGTTCCTCCACCTTCACCGTCACTGGAATAACTTTCAATCAACACTTCAGTGGACACATTGGCATCTTCTAAACATTTCCCCTCACTAGGGCTTTGTAACATCAGCACTTCTTGCTTGACAGGCCTATATGAGCCTAAATCAGTCTCTACAAACATAATCTCATTATCTTCACCATATTTCATGATCATCAATTTAAGCCTTGGTGTGTTGTCAATCTTGATCTGATTCGGGACTCCTCTCCATGGAAGCCACATGTGGGAAAAATCAGTTGCAATATACCCATTCAACTTTCTGGCCCAGTCTCTGCTTAGCAGCATCCCATATCCATCAGGTATATCAACTACTGATATGTCAATGCAGCTCTGAACTCGGGGATCTGCTGACAACTGCATATGAATGTTATTTAATTCACCGATAACTGGAACTTCGGTTTTGTCTAGCTGGGTCAACTTCTTTGTGGTTTGAAGTGGGACTATACCCAATCTCTGACATACTTTCAAAGGCATGACGTTGCTTGAGGCACCGGAGTCAATCAGACAGTTGTGCAATAACTTCCCAAAAATTCTAACTGACAAGAGGAAAGGGGCTGGTTCATCTTTCCCCTGATAGAATACTACTGGTTTCTTCCTTTCTGTTGATGTGATTTTCGTGACCGCACCAATCAGCAAAACGAAGTTGTCCGAGGGCTACTCCATTCTCTCTTGATCAAAGTATTCCATGTGCTAAGATTGCGAGATAGATCACACGTTCAACTCCAAGGTTCCGAAATACTTGGAACACCATCGGTAGATGTGTATTGCTGTGTTCTTACGAGGGGACTTACACAATTGTTCAAAATACTTGCAGTAAACAGCAGATATATGCTTTGAAGGGGATTTTCGTGTGAATGATTTAGCTTTGAAGTGCGAGTTTCCTAAAACTAACCAAAAGTACGCGGAATTGAATGGCTACAGAGATTTCGAAAATCTAAATTCTAACCTAAACACAAAAGGGTGTTAGGCTCAATTTCAATGAACTTCAACCAAACGTTATCTAGCCTCCTGTTGGACAGCTTCGACAAGGTTAGTGCAATCTTCAAAGGAGAAAAAAGATGTTCAAATCATGATTCAATGATGCAAGTACCATCACAACGATGCATAGCTACACATGAATCTTGATCGAAGTTAAGTATAAAAGTTTTCCAGTTGACCACGCAAGACAAACTTACCATTAGTAAGATTGTTAGTGGTATGGACTCAAGAGGCTCATTTACATCAAACGCAAACACCCATAACTAATTATTTGCATGAAAATTAAATCCTACTTGAAGTCAAAGGAAGAAGAAACCTCACAAACTACTCACAACAAAAGTTGAATTCACCATGAATGAAATGCTTTTATTCTGATTAGCTTTCGTGACAATCTCTTACAAAAATTCTCAAAGGGAGAATTCCACTTTTCCTTCAAACAATGCAACGAAAACTATTCTAACTCAAAAAAATGTCTACTCTCTATTCTGCTCCGATATCAACCGATTGCTTACTACTAGTGTACAAATGAGGGGACTCCCCTTTATATAGCTGGCCAACCTCAACGGATGGTCCAGATCAAATTATAATGGAGGGCTCAGATCGAGCCACCTCAGCCCTAGACAAGAATAACCCTAAAAACCGCCAGAAGGTGGAGGAGTGGCGTCATTAATGATCCCAAAAATAGCAGATTCCCCATTGACCACCATGGGCAATTAATGCCCACTATCCTTCTAGAAGATTCTCGTCCAACACCGCATTCCCATTGCTCTTTTCTCTGACCGCATAAGCTATGAATCGGGCCAGCACTGAATCAACTTCCTCCTTAGAAATCGATGGTGTAAGATTGAGCTAATATTCAAGGATACCCACCATTTGCTCCCATCGATCACAAGACTTTCTCCAAGTCTCAATAGAGTCCTGTGTGCTTTGAATAATTGTTGAAAACGTGGAGATGTTTTCAAAGTCAAGCTGGGAAAATGTCCTCATCTCAGAGAAGAAAGGCTGCAACCTTGCCTTCAATCCTTCCACCTCTACCTCCTCATGAGTTAGCCTCTTGGCGAACAATGCATCCAATGTGTTGAGGATGCCCTCGTGAATATTTCTCATCGCCTTCTTGATTTTGGAAGATTCTATAGCTGCCATGTCAAAGAAGCCCTTCCCAGTGAATGCAGCCGAATGCCATCCAAGGAAATCATACCTGTCTCCAGCTTGGATCACTCCTTCATTTATCAAAGTCTGTGTAGGCACACGCATCAGAACAGCAAGGTGAGGAATAGTCTTATCCTGGAAAATATGGGTGTCACCCCAAGCTTGCCCAACACCATCTAAGCATGAAAGGATACTAGATGCACTCTGAAAAGAGGAGACAAGGTCAGCCATGAATTTCTCTGCCTCACTGCGAACATTGCTTATCCATTTATCTCCCTCTCGGACAGCCCTCCTCACTTCTTCAAGCCCACTGATTGGTTCTCGTGGCAACTCCGGTGGAAGCTCTACTGCTGGGTTCTCCTGAGCACCTAGACGTGCTAGATGTTGCACATATTCAACCAATGCCTTGTGCTCTTTCTTCAATCTCTTATACTTTCCCTCTTCTTTCACTAGCCTGTCCCTCAACGCTTGGAATGAGCTTTCAGCTTCTTCAACCACTTGCACTCCAGAAGGACGTCCCAAATCAATTGTGGTGACGGTGTAATTCTCTGGCATTGCGTCACTCAAATCATGATCCTCCCTTGGAACGGCAATATGGAGGGTGCGTGAACCAGCCTGATTAGTCTCCATTTTTGAATTCTTTCTTGCTCTCTTCCTTTTTGGTGACTTACTTGTTCTATTTAAAAGCTCCTCCATCTCAATTGCCAGATCAGCATCATCGTCCTGATCCCTCCTTATTGCATGTGAGAGCCAATTATGCTGAACGTCGTAAACAATAAGGGGCTGCTCTTCAGTTGCCTCCACTTCACGAACCTCCTCCCGAGCAATATTCTGTTGAGGCTCAATTATTTCAATGTGTTGATCACTCTCCTCATGAGCTCCAACCCTTGACTCTATGACGTCTTCCTCTATCTCAAGCGCATAATCAAAGTGGGTATTTGTTTTTGTCTCTTCCCCTTCATCTGGCTGATTGGCACCTTCAGGAACATTAGCACTCTGACTGTCCATTTCTCTAGGCATTGGCTGGTTAACTTCTCCAACCTCTGGTGCTTCATTCATTCGAACCCTCTGATCCGCAAACAGCGAGACTTCGCGCACGCTGGAGGAATGGGTCACCAACTGAGTAGATGATGTATCCTCCGATCCTTGAGGTTCCGACTAAATAGGTTCTTCCGGCTGTGGTGGCTCCACAGCCTGGGCATTTTGTTTCTTCCTCTTTGCCAACACCGGTGGCCTTCTATCACCCATGAGGTCGTATGTGAGGGCAACTGACCACCTCTTCAATCTATGAACGCACTCCTCTACCCAAGTCCTTGTAAAAGTCAAGAGGGAATAGACAAGGTGTCTAAGTTTGTAATCTCCGATTCAGCCCAATCTGGTGGTGGGATCGGAGTGTTCTTTATCGATTCATAATCTGGGTGAACAAGCCTGGTATCTTCTTCGACTTGATCCGACACTGGGACCACTTCACATTCTCTAATTAATTTGAGAGGCAACCTGGAAAACATTCTTTTTCTAATCTCAGCCTCGTCTCCAGCATTCGCCCAAAAATCTTACAAGTGAGCCCTATGCCTGTACTCCTCTCCCTGCACTGTTCCAATCTTTCCTCGAGGATCAAAATCCTGCCGGCTGGTATGGAGAGTTAAATGATAGAACCGCAACTCGTCTTCCGCCTCCTTGGCTGCCTGCAAGGAAGGGCACTCTTCAAGTGAGTTTCCCAAAACAATGGGAAAGTGTAAACCTCCCTTCTTCCTTCTTATAATTTTGTCGTAGGCTACCAGTTGCCTAGACAGCTCAAGCATTATCATCCTATTCGTCGGGTACCTCGGTAGTCGGTAGGCGTATGAACTGTACCCCGGCAACCTTAAATAGGTGAATTTTGGGAATTGGACTAACCAAAACCCATACTCTTCTATCAACATTTGCGCCGCTTCAGATATCCTCTGTTGCAGTCTCCGCTGAAGGGTCCTTGTGATGTACATGGTGAAAGCGTCATTCACCCTATTTAAGTCAACGGTGCTTGTAAGATGCAATTGCCTACAAGATTCATGAATATTGAACTAGTTAAAACCGCACCCAATCGGCTCTTGGTATGCCAACCCCCTGTATTTTGTCATCCGAGCAAGCATGTAGATGACATACGAACTCATGTAGAACATTTTCGTTCTCCTTATATTCTGAAACTGTTCATCAATGTTGTCGCTGGTTATCTGAGCCCAATTCACTTTCACCTTCCCTTCGAGCACCACGCTGATGTAAAAGAACATCCATGGTTCGAACACATATGACTGTGGGCTGCCGTTAACCCAAATGAGCAACATGATTATATCACAGTATTCTTGCTTCAACTCCTCTGAAATTATCTGCTTTGGCAGCCTAGCAGCAAGAGGCTTTGGTTTTCTCATCCAGGTGATGTTGATTCTCTTCATGCATTTCTCAAAAGATGTGGCATACATCTTATCAGCTTTTGCCTTGGATTTGTACAGCATTTTATCTGTGGGAAGAATCCCGAATGCCTCGCCAATTGCATCAGGTGCGAGGTTGGCCAACAACATGCCATCCGGAGAAACAATTGTCCGATGGTCTGAATTGTAGAAGTTTGCGCACTCCATAATCAGCTCTGGACATCGAACCGCTTGTTGGAACCCAACTGCTACATATAATCCACTGCTCAGAATGTTGCGTGACACTTCCGTCGGAGGATTGCCACCTTGCCCATATATCCTTCGCATGAAGGCCTCGAGGTTGAAAGACCCAAGGTTGGTATCAGTCACATTCCCGAACTTTGACACGATCTTAGACTCCGGAATGAAAGACTTCTTCAAGCTTTTGATGATCGCCTGCCTGGAGGCGTTTTCTTTGACAGCTTCGTTGTTTCCAGCCTTAGCTCCAGCTTTGCTTGTCCTAGCCACATTCGCTTTTCGTCCTTCAACCATCTACAAAACAAGAAGCAAACATTACACTTCAAACTTTAAAATAAAAACAACGAGAATGGCTAGCGAATGGAGTTGGCTGCAAAAATTAATAGCTTCAACAGTAAACTTCGACTTCAAACCTCAATAACTTTAATCTTCAAAATACAAAATTTCGAACTTCAACAATTTTGCAACCAAAAGAATTTTCAGGCCTTCGGAAGAAATTAACTCCAGCAATCCCAACTTCGGAAAATGCTTCAAGTTTCGGCCACTTTCAACAATTTTAAATCAACAACTTTGAAAGTTTTAAATTAGCGCTTTTAAATCAGCAACTTCGAAAGCTATAAATCAGCAACGTTCCAACAATTTCAAATCAGCACTTCAAAAGTTATAAATCAGCAACTTCGAAGGTTTTAATAGTCTCTACTTCTGATTTGATTCTAAACATTTAGCAACTTCAGAAAATTTAAATCTTCAAGCTCAAGCAATTTCGACTTCCAGCATTCAGTGAAATAATTAAACGATTTCAGCCTTCAACAACTTTCAACTTCGAAAAACACTTCAACTTTCAGCAATATTAAATCTCAGCAACTTTAAGTACTTACCTTCAGCAACTTGAAGAAATAAAATTCTCAACCTCGGCAGCTTATACTTCAAACTTTGTTTCAAATCTCAACAACTTCGCAACTTTAAATCTCAGCAACTTAGAAAATCAATCTCCAGCAACTCCAAGCAATTTCGACTTCAGAGAAATAAATCAACTTCCTCAGCAACTCTCAACTTTCAGCTCTCAAAGAAATTAAATCAGCCTCGCAACGAAAATCTCAGAATAATTGTCAACAATCTCATTCAACTCTCCAGCACAAATCTCAGCTTCGAATCTTGTGAAATGAAAATGAAAATCCTCGAAGTTTTTATAACCAAAAGCTGGTGCTTATTTTAGCAAATGCCATTAATGACTTAGCAATTTTTCAAATTTGAAAGAAAATATTCCAGCCGTCTTACAGTCGTCATAGCAATTTGCTATTCAGGGAGATTCTTTCCTCAATTTAGATTTAAAACTTCCCTCCCGACTGCCAATTACCTCCAGTGATTTCGAAAAAAATCATCTTACTTCGATTTATAATAATCTCACTGTTTTTTTTTTTTTTTTTTTTAAATGGCATATTTAATTTATTAAAATTTAATTCAAATGCCATTTAATTTACTTCGCCAGCGTCCGTGAAAATTCGATGTCAGCACTTTAAAATGGCTAGGCGTAATTCATTTTCCATTGATAATAATTCCGAAATGAATTCCCCATGATTAAAATAGTCCGAATCTTGAAATTTCATGGGTCCAAATTAAAGGGCAACTTTTAATTTAATACTTAGGAAAATAATTAAATTAAATTTTAATTTATTTCTCCAGCTTAGGCAAATTTCGAAATTAATTGCCTGGAGAAATTTAATCACTTCCAACGCCTTTTAATTTCATAGAGAATCACCAGTGATTTTTATGTATATCATGTCTAGAGGAAACTTTTAATTCCTTTTCATCAACTTAAATTTCCAAGGCAAGGCGCATTTGCAACATTGTGGTTTTCAATTTGTTACGCCTAGAAGTTATATCCACACTTCACAAGCAAAAATGCCCCAGTCGAATTCAAACGCCTCACTTAAAATTAAAACCCAACCTCTTCCTTCAAAAGTGGGCGCATTTACATCCATGAGCTTTAGCTTCAATGTTTTAGCACTTAGAAAATTTTCTCAAGCTTTTCTTTCACTTGGGCGCAAATGGCACTATGTGCTTTTAATTCAGATTCTTTCTTCTCCACTTGGGCGCGTATGGAAGATTGCAATTTAAGAACGCTTAGTATATTTTTCTTCTACACCTCCCACAACCTTTAAAGCACGAATAAAAGCCTCAACCTGCAAAGGCGCATATGGCATAGTGTACTTCCAACTTTGATGACTTAGAGGGGTTTCTTCAAATCCCACGCCTTGGGATGCTTTCTAGTCATCTTGCTAATCAAGGAGTGGCTGAGGCGCATTTGCCATGGCATACCTTCAATTTTCTCTGGTGAGCGCATTTGATAAGGTAGACTTTAAATTGAGGGTGCATTTGGAATGGGGTCCTTCCGTTTGGCAATACTTAGAGAAATTCCAAGATCTCCTCTTCATCTTGGCGCAAATAAGGCCTTCTACTTCCAATTTTCATGCCTAATACGTTTTCCAAGTGTTTTCCCTCTTTCTTGAGATGCAAATAGGGGTGTGGTCTTCAAGTTGAAAGGGGGCGCATATCATGTATCCTACTTCCAGTTTTATGACTTAGAAATATTCTGATGTGTTTTCTTCTTCAAGGCGTGGCTGAGGTATTCAACTCCAGATCTGAAAAGAAAATTCGAGCCCCTGCCTCTTCTCCCAGGCGCATTTAGATGAGTGAGCTTCCATTTTCGACACTTAGATTATTCTGGAGTCTTCTTCAAAGTTGGGCGCATCTCATAGGGGCTTCTTTTAATATAACTTAGAATATTTCCAAGTCATCTTCCAAGTTAGGGGCGCATCTAACCCTTTGAACTTAAGATTTCGAAACACTTAGAATATATCTCATCCATCTTCAGCTTAGTGGGCGCATATCATGTGTCAAGCTTTCAATTAGGGGGCGCAGATAGGAGGAGCTGCTTTCAGATTTGAACACTTAGAAAAAATTCACTTCAAGTCACCAGGCGCAAATCCATGGGGGAGCTCTTAGTTTCACGCCTTAGAAGATTTTCCACCCATAATTAGTCTCAAGGGCGCATATCACCATGCCAACTTTTAATTTTAACGCCTTAGTCAAAAATCCTCCCTTTCATGCTTTGGGCGCAAATTCACCCCTTGACTTCAAATTTTGAGCACTTAGGATATTTCTATCCATTAAGCTCAAGGGCGCAAATGACCCATGGAGGTTTCAATTTCCATGACTTAGATAAATCTTGAAGCTCAATTTCTTCACTAGGCGCAAATGGCATGGGCAACTTTCAGTTTTGTCAACTCCAAGCTTAGGGGCGCAAATAGCATGGGGAGTATCAAGTTTCGACACTTAGTAAGATTTTTGAGCTCCTTCCAAGTCTAGGCACATATCATGGGTCAAGCTTTTAATTTCGACATTTGAAGCTCTTTCAAAGAGGGGCGCATTTGACCCATGAAGCTTTTAATTTGTGTACTTAGAACTTTTTAAACTTACTCCTCAGGCTAGGCGCATTTCCCCATGCCAACTTCCAGTTTTCACACTTAGAGAATTTTCTCATCCAACACCTCTTGGGCGCATTTGACCTATTGAGCTTTCAATTTTAATGCCTTAGGCGAATTTTCAAGTCTTCAGCAAGTTTTGGTACCAGATTTGAAAAATTATCAAATTTGGTGGATTTCATGCCCTTTGTCAGATTTAGGGTGATTTTCTCCTGCTAACCCTAATTTGCCCTAAGTTTCTATTTTTAGAAAGTTCCTTGAATTTTGTGCTTTCAATTGACTTTGACTCCAGAAAGTGTGATTTTCGCCCTGATTTGATCTTCGTGGTGTGATTGTGCTGCTGATGCCTAATATTTGCCTGTACCTGCTTTGCCTAGCATCTGGAGAACTAACCGGTCATCAAATGATTTTGTATATCACACTGCCCGAAAAATTTTGAAAAACCCAAAAAAATCATTGACATGCAAACACTGGCTAAAAATAGTAAGTTTCTGAAAAGTGACCGGTTCCACTTGCATGTTACATCGTTGCGAAGGTTTTGGAAAACCCAGAAAGAATATGCCGACATGCGCTGAGAAAATCCGCATGCAAACCCTAATATCGGCCTCCGAAGGCCGAATGCTGAAAGTTGTTATCCTGTTTTGCATCTCATATCACTACGAAGGTCTCGAAAAACCCACAAAGAATATCTAGACATGCATCAGAAAATGTAACATATAAACCCTGGAATTTGCCTCTGAAGGCAGAACTGCTAAAAATAGCAAGTTGTCCATTTCCGCTCAAATTTTGCCAGTGATGAGTTCAAAGTGCCTAGAATGTAGTGTTATTGTCAGAACGTGAAAATCTAGAGAAAACAAACCCTAAATTGACACTTACTAAAAATAGAAAGTTGGCAGAATTCAGTGAAAATTTAGAGGGATCTTGCCAAAAGTATTCTAACAGCAGTGCTAAGTTCAGAAGTTGATTATCCAATCGACTTGACCTCAAAGTAGTTTGAAAATTATAAACCCTAATTCATTGAAAAAAACCCTTCAGACTTAGTCATAATTCAAATCCAGGTCAGATGGTAAGTACACTAGCAAATGGAAGGAACAGACCGAGAGAGACAGACCAAAAAGGCAAAGCCAAAAGACCCGAATGGAGAAAAAATTTAGGGGGTCCCCATTTTGAATGGGGCGATGTGTGAAAAGGTCACAACACTTTCCTCAATAGGAGTATTTTCTTTTCAATCTTCCTATTCAATGGAACTTGATTGCCTTGAGTAACCTCCTTTGGATTTTGCACTTGTTCTTGTTTTTGCTCTGTGGGTAGATTGAATTGAACTTTTCTCTTATCTTCATTCTTCGGCTTCTCAGGCTCGCTTGAAGATCCTTGTACCATCCCTACAAATCCTTGAGACTGCTGCGGAGTCTCCCATTTGTTGAATGGTGCGTGAGGCACCTCTTCTACCATGTTTGTGCTTTGCACAGGACGAGACTGTGTGTTGACAGGAGGATTCCTGGATGAACTAGGTGCTTCTTGGGATGCATTTTTCACCACGGGTGTCTCATATAGGCTTCCCAAAATTGTATCTCTGACTTCTGAGATCTTCATTAACTCATATAGAGGGAGACTAACCTTTATCTTCTTCACTTCATCCAACACATAGGAACTTAGCCTTTTCATATCATCCCTTGGAAGATTGTCCTTTTGCGGACGTTGCATTAGGTGGACTGGTTGCTGGACAGTCTGTTGTCCATTTCTGTTTTGCATCATATTCTGTTGTCTGTATTCTGGAGAACCCCTTGGTAAATTCGAATTGTTGCTTGCATTGGGATTTGGTGGAGTTGAGAAATTATTCGGAGGGATTGAGGATGTCAGAGGCTCTTTCTGATGGTAACTTCTTTGATATACTTTGGGTGTTGCTCCTCCAGATGTCTGAAAAGCTTGCACCTCTCTTCTTCCTTCTACCAAAACATTGTTATTGAGAGGTGGAAAAATGTAGTTACCTTGATAAAGAGGCTCCTCTGAATAACTACCTTGGATTTCTGAATATACTTGAGCCTCTGAATAAACTTGAGCTTCTTCAGCTTGATCATCTGGCGTCCCCAAGGGACCATTTGCCGAAGCTGGCGGGAATCTATGATTAATCAGCAGCGGCGTGTAACTTTGATATTCAGGCGAAATATTAACTTCCTCTAGGATTAATGCCTGATCATATCTTTACAATTCCATATCCCGTAGTTGGAGGATTCTCAGTACCCTCCGTGCTCTTTATTTCTCCTTTGAAAATATCAGCAGCTACTTGAAATTCGTGGCACTATAGTTCTGAATGCTGATTAGTATTATGCAATCTACACCATCCCGACATAGCAGCTTCAACCAAGAAAACTCTGTCTGTGGTAAGGTTCTCTGGAGGTGGCGGGTTATCCAATGGTAACGGCACTCCTCCATTATTGGGCCCTGTATTCTTGGACCTCTTCTGATATCCTTGATTGTTGCGATACCCATGATTATTATCGTGACCATGTCCTTGATGGGCATCTTGGTGATGCGAAGGATTGTTCTGATATTCTCGATTGGCACCTGGATGTGCCTAATAATTTCTTACATAGATTGCATTTGATTGTTCTGATTTCTAAGGTAGGTGACTTCAGATGACAGCCTTTTCATCTGTTCTACTAACTCTTTCATTTCGTCTTTCTCCTCTTGAGTCCTCGTTACTGGTACTGTATTCTGGAGATAGACAGGTTGTGTAGCTGGAGTTTGGGATAAAGGTATCCCAGGATGGAGAACTAACTGATTAGATGGTGCTTGTATCTGATAAGACGGTTGCGGAACAGGATTCAATGTTGGAGTCTGTTGATTCCATGTTGTCCCGAGTGTCTGCATCTAATTATTTGTAGTCGTTAAGCCTGTATACAAAGAAGGCCTAGTCATGTTCTGCCCCATATTTTGACTTACTTCCACAGCCTTTGCGTATGCTTGGTTCATATCTGCCGGAGTAGGATGAGCTTGTCTCACAAACATTGCGGTCAATGGGTCCAAGGCTGCATAATAGTTTTCCCTAGCATCTGGAACAACGTAGGGAGTTCGTAGCCTTGTGAGAACTTTCTAGAATCTGTTGTTAAAGGCATGAATAGGTTCTTTATCTTGCCGTCTCACTTCGGTAAATTGGCGGAAAAGCTCTACTGGAGTAATGGGAATACCAAACTTTCCAATGAAAGCTTCCTTCATCTGCTCCCATGTTCTTATGGACCCAATCAGCAAATGTATGAACCAAAAGTGTGCTTCTCCCAAAGAATAAGGGAACAGTCGGCAAGCTACGTCCGCATATGCAATTTGTCTATTTCGCAAATTATCTTTGAACATCTTGATATCATCTTCAGCAGAACGATTTGGGTCATTGACTTGATACTTAGTGCAGAAGTGCTCCAGATTCTTCGGCATGTCGTGGTAGTCTGCAAACTCAAGAGGGGACGGATTAGTAACCAACCAAATTGCACCATTTGGAGCGGGCTGAGCTCCTGGTTGAGCCATCGCTTGAACTGGTTGTCGCCTTTGATATACAATTACTGGGGTTGTTTGTTGTTGTTGAGGTGTGGAAACTTGAACTGTTTGCTATTGCTGAACAAATACTGGTGAAGTGACTTGGACTATTCTTGGTTGAGCAAATCTTGAAACACTTGGTGGAGTTTTGAACAAACTTGAAATTTCTATTCCACTTTCTCCTCCTTCATTTGACCAAACTTCTTCACTTAACTCCGTTTAAAAGAACTTCCTTCTTCTTCCTTGCTTGAGTAGGCAACTCTAACTCCACAAAGTCTTTGGAAGAACTTCGAGTGGACCTCAGAATCCTTTTCAACTTATCAGGCGAGAATGAACTGATACGATCCAAGATGTAACTGCTTATCAGCGAGGTGCGGGAGCGGGAGCAAGTGGTTGCCTTTGATTCAACAAATTTCTTTCAATTGCGACTTGAATCTCAAGAGCCTTTTCTTCTTCTTCTTGCCACACAGCACAAGTTCGCATATACTAAGCGTAGCTCTCCTTTGTCCTCCACGCGAGATTGTTCAAACCCAAGAGAATGTCTTCTTGATCATCGTTGAATCCCAAATTAGGCTGCAATACTCGAAATAATCCCCTATGCGGTAGCACCATCTTCACTCATGATCATTCTTCTCCGATGAATTTCTTTTTGATAAAATCCCTTCTTACTTGAATGTGATTGTTAACTGCAAGAATCCTTGGAAGGCCCTCCTTCTAGCACCAGTTTCTCTATTGATGTGATTTTCGTGACCGCACCAATCAGCAGAACAAAATAGTCCGAAGGCTACTCTGTTCTCTCTTGATCAAAGTATTTCGTGTGCTAAGATTGCAAGAAAGTTCGCACGTTCAACTCCAAGCTTCCGAAATACTAAGAATACCCTCAGTTGGTTGATGTGAATTGCTGTGTTCTTACGAGGGGACTTACACAATTGTTCAGAATACTTGCAGTAAACAACAGATATGTGCTTCGAAGGGGATTTTCGTATGAATGACTTAGCTTTGAAGTGCGAGTTTCCTAAAACTAACCAAAGTATGCGGAATTGAATGGCTGCAGAGATTTCGAGGTTCTAAATTCTAACCTAAATGCACAGGGTGTTAGGCTCAATTTCAATAAACTTCGACCAAACGTTGTCTAGCCTCCTGTTGGACAGCTTCGACAAGGTTAGTGCAATCTTCAAAGGAGAAAAAGGATGTTCAAATCACGATTCAATAATGCAAGTACCATCACAACGATGCATAGCTACACATTAATCTTGATCGAAGTTAAGTATAAAGCATTCCAGTTGACCACGCAGGACAAACTTACCATCAGTAAGATTGTTAGTGGTATGGACTCAACAAGCTCATTTACATCAAACGTAAACACCCATAACTAACTATTAGCATGAAAATTAAATCCTACTTGAAGTCAAAGGAAGAAGAAACCTCACAAACTAATCACAACAAAAGTTTAATTCACCATCAATGAAATGCCTTTATTATGATTGGCCTTCGTGACAATCTCTTACAAAAATTCTCAAAGGGAGAATTCCCCTTTTCCTTCAAACAATGCAATGAAAACTATTCTAACTCCAAAAATGTCTACTCTCTATTCTACTCTGATATCAATTGATTGCTAACTACTAGTGTACAAATGAGGGGACTCCCCTTTATATAGCTGGCCAATCCCAACGGACGGTCCAGATCAAATTACAATGGAGGGCTCAGATCGACCCACCTCAACCCTAGACAAGATTAACCCTAAAAACCGCCAGAAGGTGGAGGAGTGGCGTCATAAATGAACCCAAGAATAGCAGACTCCTCCTTCACCACTATGGGCAATTAATGCCCACTATCCTTCTAGAAAATTCTCGCCAATGACCGTGTTTCCATTGCTCTTTTCTCTGACCGCGTAAGCTATGAATCGGGCCAGCACTGAATCAACTTCTTCCTCAGAAATTGCCGGAGTGAGATTGAGCTGATATTCAAGAATACCCACCATCTGCTCCCACCGATCACAAGACTTACTCCAAGTCTCAATAGATACTTGTGTGCTTTGAATAATTGCTGAGAACGTAGAGATGTTCTCAAAGTCAAGTTGAGAGAACATCTGCATCTTGGAGAAGAAAGGTTGCAACCTTGCCTTCAATCCATCCACCTCTACTTCCTCGGGAGCTAGCCTCTTGGCAAACAATGCATCCAATGTGTTGAGGATGCCCTCGTGAATATTTCTCATCGCTTTTTTTATTTTGGAAGATTCTGCAGCTGCCATGTCGAAGAAGCCCTTCCCAGTGAATGCAGCCGAATGCCATCCAAGAAAATCATACCTGTCCCCACCCTGGATCACTCCTTCATTTATCAAAGTTTGTGTGGGCACACGCATCAAAATAGCAAGGCGAGGAATAGTCTTGTCTTGGAAAATATGGGTGTCACCCCAAGCTTGCTCGACACCATCCAAGCGCGAAAGGATACCAGACGCACTCCGAAAAGACGAGACAAGGTCGGCCATGAATTTCTCTGCTTCACTGCAAACACCGCTTATCCATTTATCTCCCTCTCGGACAGCTCTCTTGACTTCTTCAAGCCCACTGATTGGTTCTCGTGGCAGCTCCGGTGGAAGCTCCACTGTTGGGTTCTCTTGAGCACCCGGACGTGCCAGATGTTGCACATATTCAACCAATGCCTTGTGCTCCTTCAATCTATTATGCTTTCCCTCCTTTTTCACCAGCCTGTCCTTCAACGCTTGGAATGAACTTTCAGCTTCCTCAACCACTTGCACTCCAGAAGGACATCCCAATTCAATTGTGGTGACGGTGTAATTCTCTGGCATTGCATCACTTAAGTCATGATCTTCCCTTGGAACGGCAATATGGAGGGTACGTGAACCGGCCTCATTAGTCTCCATTTTCGAATACTTCCTTGCTCTCTTCCTTTTAGGCGATTTACTTGTTCTATTTAGAAGCTCCTCCATTTCTATTGCCAGGTCAGCATCATCATCCTCATCTCTCCTTATTGCATGTGAGAGCCAATTACGCTGAATGTCGTAAACAATAAGGGGCTGCTCTTCAGTTGCCTCCACTTCACGAACCTCCTCCCGAGCAATACTCTATTGAGGTTCAATTATCTCAATGTGTTGATCACTCTCCTCATGAGCTCTAACCCTTGACTCTGTGATCTCTTCCTCTTCGAAAGCTGTCTCAAGTGCATAATCAAAGTGGGTATCTGTTTCCGTCTCTTCTCCCTCATCTGGCTGATCGGCATCTTCAGGAACATTAGCACTCTGATTGTCCAGCTCTCTTGGCATTGGCTGGTTAACTTCTCCAACCTCTGGTGCTTCATTCCTTCGAACCCTCTAATCTGCAAACAGCGAAACTTCGCGCACGCTAGAGGAATGGGTCACCAACTAAGTAGATGATGTGTCCTCCGATCCCTGAGGTTCCGGCTGAATAGGTTCTTCCGGCTGTGGTGGCTCCACAGCCTGGGCAGTTTGTTTCTTCCTCTTTGCTAACACCGGTGACCTTCTATCACCCATGAGGTTGTATGAGAGGGCAATTGACCTTCTTCTCAATCTGCGAACGTGCTCCTCTACCCAAGTCCTTGTAAAAGTCAAGACGGCAATAGACAAAGTGTCTAAGTCCGTAATCTCCGGCTCAACCCAATCTGGTTGTGGTATCGGCGTGTTCTTTATTGATTCATAATCTGGATGAATAAGCCTAGCATCTTCTTCAACTTCATCCGGCACTGGGACCACTTCACATTCTCTAATTAATTTAAGGGGCAACCTGGAAAACATCCTTTTTCTAATCTCCGCTTCATCTCCAGCATTTGCCCAAAAATCTTCCAGGTGAGCCCTATGCCTGTACTCCTCTCCCTGCACTGTTCCAATCTTTCCTCGAGGATCAAAATCCTGCCGACATGTATAGAGAGTTAACTGATAGAACCACAACTCATCTTCTGCCTCCTTGGCTGCCTGCAAGGAAGGGCACTTCTCGACTGAGTTTCCCAAAACAATGGGAAAGTGTAAACCTCCCTTTTTCTTACTTCTTATAATTTTATCGTAGGCCACAAGTTGCCTAGACAGCTCAAGTATTATCATTCTGTTCGTGGGGTACCTTGGTAGTCGGTAGACGTATGAACTGTACCCCGGCAGCCTCAAATAAGTAAACTTTGGGAATTGGACGAACCAAAACCCATACTCCTCTATCAACATTTGCACCTCTTCAGATATCCTCTGTTGCAGTCTCCACTGAAGGGTCCTCGTGATGTACATGGTGAAGGCGTCGTTCACCTCTTGAAGTCGGTCGTGCGTGTGAGATGCAACTACCTACAAGGTTCATGAATCTTGAACTTATTAAAACCGTACCCAATCGGCTCTTGGTATGCCAACCCCTTGTATTTTGTCATCCAAGCAAGGATATAGATGACATACGAACTCATGTAGAACGTTTTCGTTCTCCTTATATTCTGAAACTGCTCATCAATGTTGTCGCTGATCATCTGAGCCCAATTTACTTCCACCTTCCCTTCGAGCACCACGCTGATATATAAGAACATCCATGGTTCGAACACATATGACTGTGGGCTGCCGTTAACCCGACTAAGCAACATGATTATATCACAGTATTCCTGCGTTAGCTCCTCTGAAATTATTTGCTTTGGCAGCCTAGCGGCAGGAGGCTTTGGCTTCCTCATCCAGGTGGTGTTGATTCTCTTCATGCATTTCTCGAAAGATGTGGCATACATCTTATCAGCCTTTGCCTTGGATTTCTACAGCATTTTATCTGTGGGCAGAATCCCGAATGCCTCACTAATTGCATCAGATGCAAGGTTGGCAAACAAAACGCCATCCGGAGAAACAATCGTCCGATGGTCTGAATTGTAGAAGTTTGCGCACTCCATAATTAGCTCTGGACATCGAACTGCTGGTTGAAACCCGGCTGCTGCATATAAACCGCTCCTCAGATTGTTGCACGATGCTTCCGTCGGAAGATTGCCACCATGCCCATATATCCTTTGCATGAAGGCTTCGAGGTTGAAGGACCCAAGGTTGGTATCAGTCACATTCTCGAACTTTGACACGATCTTAGAATCCGGAATGAAAGATTTCTTCAAGCTCTTGATGATCCCCTGCCTGGAGGCGTTTTCTTTGATAGCTTCATTATTTCCAGCCTTAGCTCCAGCTTTGCTTGTCCCAGCAACATTAGTTTTTCGTCCTTCAGCCATCTGCAAAACGAGAAGCAAACATTACGCTTCAAACTTTTTAAAATAAAAACTACGAGAGAGGGCTTGCGAATGGAGTTGGCTGCAAAAATAAATGTAAGTTAATCGCTTCAACAGTAAATTTCGTCTTCAAACCTCAATAACTTTAAACTTCGAAATATAAAATTCCGAACTTCAACAATTTTGCAGCCGAAAGAATTTTCACCTCTTCGGAAGAAATTAACTCCAGCAATCCCAACTTCGGAAAATGCTTCAAGCTTAAGCAACTTTCAACAATTTTAAATCAGCAACTTCGAAAGTTATAAATCAGCAACTTCGAAGATTTTAAATTAGCAAGCAAGTTTCAACAATTTTGAAAGTTATAAATCAGCAACGTCGAAGGTTTCAACAGTCTCTACTTCTGATTTGATTCTAAACATTTAGCAACTTCAGAAAATTTAAATCTCAACAACTTCAAGCTCAAGCAATTTTGACTTCCAGCATTCAAAGAGATAATCAAACGATTTCAGCTTTCAACAACTCACAACTTCGAAACACACTTCAACTTTCAGCAACTTTGAAAATATTAAATCTCAGCAACTTTAAATACTTACCTTCAGCAAATTGGAGAAATAAAATTCTCAACCTCGGCAGCTTATACTTCAGATTTTACTTTGAATCTCAACAACTTCGCAACTTTAGAAATTTTTAAATCTAAGCAACTCCAAATCTCGAGAAATTCAAGCTCATTTAAATAAAATCGAATTCAACACTTCCTCTCACTTTTAGCAACTCTCAACCTTGAAAATATTAAATCTCAGCTCAACAATCACTCTCAACTCTTTAGCACAAATCTCAGCTTCGAATTTTGTGAGTAGAAATGAAAATCCTCGAGGTTTTTATAATTGAAAGTTGGTGCGTATTTTAGCAAATGCCATTAATTCTCTTCATCATGACATAGCAGTTTTCCAAATTTAAAAGAGAATATTCTAGCCGTCTTACAGTCGTCATAGCAATTTGCTATTCCGGGAGATTCTTTCCTCATTTTAAATTTGAACTTTCCCTCCCGACTGCTAGTTACTTCAAGCTAATTGAAGTAATTCTGAGAAAAATCATTTTACTTTGATTTGAAATAATCTTACCGCTTTTTTAAAATGGCGTATTTAAAATATAAAAAATTTAATTTAAATGCCATTTAATTTATTCGTTAGCACACTTTAAAAAATGGCTAGGCATAATTTATTTTCCGTCCATAACAAATCCAAAACAAATTCCCCACAAATTCAAATCGTCTGAATTCTAAAATTCATGGGTCCAAATTTAAAGCGGAACTTTTTTAACTTAGGAAAATAATTAAATTAATTTTAATTTCTCTGTCTTAGGCAAATTTTCGAGTTAATTGCTTAGAGAAATTTTAATTTCCTCCAAATGCCTTAGCTCGATTTTCATCTTCACTCTAGGGAAAAAAATTCAAGCGCCTTCGAATTTTGTAGAAAATCACTAGTGATTTCATGTATATCAAAGGGGGAGATATTTTATTTTTCAAACATTAATATTTATTCATCACCCCTTTAACTAAGGCGCACATGATATGTTAGGCTTTTATTTCCAACGCCTCTTAGTTTATTTTTAAGTTTCAACCTCTTCACCAGGCGCAAATAGGAGGTCATGTCTCCACTTTACACCTTGGGCGCAAATAACCATGTCTTCTTTTAATTTGTGTGCCTTAGTCAAATCTTACCTTCCTAACCAATGGCGCACTCTGGAGGTGCTTCTTCCATCTCTTAACACTTAGAAAAAATTTCATGCCCCTTTACACTTTAGGCGCATTTGGAGAGGTCTTGGAGAACTTCCACGCCTTAACTTGCTTGGAGCGCATATCACATCTGGAATTTCATATTTCTTACCTTAACACGCCATCCCCTTGGGCGCATTTCCACCCTAGTACTTCGAGTTTGTGCCTGAGACAAATTTTGTGTCATCCTTTTTAAGGGCGCATTTTGGCCTTTGCGTTTTCATTTTCCTTGACTTGTGCCTTTTTGGAGTGCTCTCCATGTTGGGCGCATATGGGGTGATGTGCTTCCAATTCATTTGCCTTAGAATATTTTCCATTAATCTCAAGTTGCTAAGGCGCAAATGTCATAGTCTGCTTTTAATTTCGGCATTTAATATTCCTTCTAACCTCTTCTCCTCTCCAGGCGCAAATGATAAGTTGAGCTTTCACTTTTAAATGTGGCGCATATGCAAGGTTGCTCTTCTAATTTCGAATTTAATCAATACTTCCCCCTCTTTATCCAAAGTGCAAATCTTAGACGTCCTTTTTCCTCTACAATGCTGGGCGCAAAAGACAGGTTGTTCTTCCACTTTTCCACACCTTAGTCAAAGTTTGAACTTCAAGGGCACAAATGGCATGTGGAGGTTTCAGATTTAATGCCTTAGAAAATTTTTAAACTCCATCTTTTCTTTTGAAGGCGCATTTCAAAGGGGCTCCTTTTATATCCACGCCTAACACTTTTCCTGCCCTGGGCGCATATCATAGGTCAAGCTTTAAGTTGGAGGCACTTTTGAGAGGGGGAACTTCCATTTTAATACAACTCTCCTCTCCAGGCGCAAATCATACATCAAGGTTTCACTTTAGCAAATTTCTTTACCCTGGGCGCATATAAGCCATTGAGCTCTTAATTCTCCACGCCTTAGAAATTTTCAGCTCTTCAAGCTTCGGCGCAAACCCATAGTCTTTCTTTCAATTTGTTAACTTTAAGCTCAGGGGCGCAAATAGCATGGGGAACTTTTAATTTGTGCCTTGGTAGAATTTTGAAGTCTTCTCTAAGATCAAGGGCGCAAATGGCAGGAGGAGCTTCTAATTTCCAACACTTACCACGATTTTCACAAGCTAGGGCGCAAATCAAGGATTATGCTTCAAGTTTGGAGACTTAGACAAATTTTTATCCTTAAAGCTCAAGGGCGCAAATAGCTTGGGGAGCTTTTAGTTTGGGCACTTAACACTTTTAATCACCTTTCCTTGCTAGGCGCAAATCACATAGGCAACTTTCAATTTCACGCCTTAGAATATTTTAAGTTCTCCTCTCAACTTGGTGGGCGCATTTGGAGGCTTGAGCTTCAAATTTTATGCGCCTTAGAAACTTTTCTAATTCCTTCTTCAAGTCAGGCGCATTTTGGAGGGCAAGCTTTTAGATGGGGGCGCATTTGACCCTTGAAGCTTTCAATTTGTAACTTGGGCGCAAATCACTATGCCTCCTTCAAGTTTCTACCTTGGGCGCATTTCATGTCCTCTATTTTCAACTTTATGACTTAAGCGAATTTCCCACTCCAACATCCTTGGGCGCAAATCACATGTCTAGCTACCAATTTTTTGACAGTTAGAAAATTTCCACTCTTCAATGCTCAGGGAGGGCACAATTTAACCATGGAGCTTCAAATTTCATCACTTAGTCAAATTCCAAGTTTTGAACCTCAAGGGCGCAAATCACATGTGGAGGTTCAAATTTTCATGCCTTAGTCAATTTTATGTTCATCTTGTCTTCAAAGAGGGGCGCATTTGACCCATGGAGGTTTCAACTTATCAACATTTTCCCTCTTCATCTTGTCTTCAAGGCGCATTTACTAGGGTCACCTTCCACTTTCCAACACTTAGAAAAGTTTACTTGACTTTCTTTGAAGTAGGGCGCATTTCACCTATGGAGGTTTTAATTTCCCAGACTTAGTAGCCTTTTCATCTATCTTCAGCTTATCAAGGTAAATTTCGATGTCGGACTCCAAATTTTATCAAACCTGGTGGATTTCATGCTTTTTGCCAGATTTAGGGTGATTTCCTCCTGTTAACCCTAAATTGCCCTGAGTTTCTATTTGTAGAAAGTTCCTTGAAGTTCGTGCTTTGAAATGACTTAAGATTCCAGAAAGCTTGATTTTCGCCCTGTTTCGAACCTCGAGACGTGATTATGTTGTTGATGCCTGATGCAACCCTGTACCTACTATTTTTAGCAACCTGCTAAAAAAAGTAATTGCTCAGAATGTCTTCAAATTTCATGTACTAAATGCCTGAAGTGTAATGACCGTGGCTCGATGCTGCTTCTGCTTGACTGTCCTGTTCCGCCCTTGATTTTAGGAAACCCTAATTTCTCTGCCCATGCCTGCTAAAAATAGTAAGTGTCTGATTCTCCATTCTCTGCAACTCCGTTTGTCTTGAAATTCACGCCAAGGGGTCCTCATCACTTGTTTGACCTGTTCATACTGAGACTTGATGTTGACTTGCTGTTTATAGCTGCTTCTGAAGTGACCTACTTTTTATAGTAAGTGCTTGTTTCTAAGACTTCCTTAGCTCCGTTCGAGTTGAAATTTGAATAGCGCACTCCTTGTTGGTAAACTTGCCTGTCTGCGCTGGTGCCTGAGATTGACTTTCTATTTATAGCCTGCGTTAGGAACGCCTTACTAAAAATAGTAAGTGCTCTGATTATCTCCAAATTTGGCCAGCAGACTCCCTGAAGGACATTGATCATGGTGGATACTTCAGTTTTGGGTATTTTTGACACTTGATTCCTCATTTTTAGCCCTGAAGCTCGAAACCCTAATTTTTCTGCATGTTCTTCAAATGAGCTCCGTTTGACCTCGTTTCTGTTGCATTTCGATCAGTTCGTGGTTCTGAAGTGCTGGGAGGCGGCTACCGAAGTGGTACCTGCTAAAAATAGAAAGTGGTTGAAAAAGTGACCAACTGGCTGTCAGATGATTTTGCATGTCACACTGCCCGAAAAATCTTGAAAAACCCAGAAAAATCTTCAACATGCAAGCACTGGCTAAAAATAGCAAGTTTCTAAAAAGTGACCAGTTCTACGTGCATGTTACATCGTTGCGAAGCTTTTGGAAAACCCAAAAGGGATATGCTGACATGCGCTGAGAAAATCTACATGGAAACCCTAATATTGGCCTCCGAAGGCCAAATGCTGAAAGTTGTTATCTTGTTTTGCATGTCATATCACTGCGAAGGTCTCGAAAAACCCACAAAGAATATCCAAACATGCATCTGAAAATTCAACATGTAAACCCTGGAAATTGCCTCCAAAGGCAGTACTACTAAAAGTAGCAAGTCGTCCGTTTTTTCTCAAATTTGTCCAGTGATGAGTTCAAAGTGCTCAGAATGTGGTGCCATTGTCAGAACGTGAAAATCTCGAGAAAACAAACCCTAGATTGACACTTACTAAAAAAAGGAAAGCTGACAGAGTTCAGTGAAAATTCAGAGGGAGTCCACCTGATGTGTTCTAACAGTAGCGCCAAGTTCAGAAGTTGATTATCGAATTGATTTGACCTCAAAGTAGTATGAAAATTATAAACCCTAATTCATTGGAAAACCCTTCAGACTTAGTCATAATTCAAATCCAGGTCAAATGGTAAGTACACTAGCTAATAGAAGGAACAGACCGAGAGAGACAGACCAAAAAGGCAAAGCCAAAAGACCCGAATGGAAAAAAAATTTAGGGGGTCCCCATTTTGAATGGGGCGATGTGTGAAAAGGTCACAACACTATCCAGCCAGCCTAAAAGATTTGTCTAGCACCAGATACAGGAGATTGAACGAGAAACGGGGAAGATGAAAAAATAAATAACACTGGAAGGAAAAGCACGCCTCTTAGCCTGGGGCACCCATCTTTTTGACAAATCAATTGAAGATTTTTTACCAAACGACACCTAGGATGTTTGTCTCACGTTTCATCAAGTTTCGCAACACACCCATAAGCGGGTCAATCTGAGTTGTTGAAGTGCTAGAATCAGAGGTCAAACACAAGGTTAAATCTTGGTCAAAATGACAAGGAAAAAGCAAAAGCGCCCTTGGGGGCCAAGGGCGCCCAAGGTTTTGGAGTCTTGAATGTCTTTTTTTTGGTGATCTCAAGTATTCATCATGTCCGTGTTACATCCAGCTTTCCGTTGCATATCTCAGTCAAATCAGAAGATGAGTCAGCAACCTGTAGCTGGAGTTTAAGTGGATTTTTAGCCAGTTTGTAAAATGGCTAAGTCTGGTAACAAAAGCACCCCTAGAGATCAGGGATGCCCTTGATTTTGACCCATCAGATGATGAAATTTGGAAGTGTTCTCTATGAGCTCTTGTGTAGAATGGAGCCAACTCCGCAGTGAGCCTGTTATTCAGTCCTGAAGTTTAGCCAAACATGAAATACGAGGAGGTCAGAATCACCTTCTAAGTGTTGAAAATGATGAAAATTTGACCAAGTCTGGGGTCAAAAGCGCAACTTTTGCCAAGGGCACCTTGATTTTTCAAGCCTCAAACCTCAATTTTATGGATTGCAGTCTCAAGGAGTGTTTTTGTCAAATTTGATCCTGCTCTTCAACAAAATTGTCAGCCAATTGATTGGGCATGTCAGTCAATTAGAATCAATGATTGAACAGGGGCTCCGACAAGGTTTGAAATCCAAATTTTCATTAAAATGGTTAAGTCTGGAAAGTGACGCCTTAAGTCAAAGCTTTGACTTTTGAACTAAAGATGACTAAGTGCCCATGAAAGGTGGATTTAAATATTATTTAATATTTAAATAATTCAACTCTTTAAGTGAAATTATTTTATTTGCAAAAAGGAACGATTTTATCTTGCATGTTCAGATAACTGATTCGCATGTTGAGTTTAACTGAAATTATCAAAGGTGGCACCCTTTATAGGGTTTATTTCTCATTCAGTTAACGATTTTTAAGTCCCAATCAGATAAAGTCGAACTATTTTGAGGTCCAATCAACATAAAGTCGATTTTTTTAAGGGTGGCGCTTAATTGCATGAAGATGGGACGATTTTTAGACTTAAATTTGTTTATTTAAGTCATTATTTTCACCATTATTCTCATACCAAGTTTAGAGCAAAGGCGATTTTCTTGAGCAATTGAAGATTCGAAGGTGCTTTGAGTTCAATTTTTCGGTGCCAGGTCCAAATTGTTCAGAAGATTAATTTTCCAGAGTTCAATTTTTTAGTGCAAGCAGACTTCATCGAATCTCAGTCAAGCATAGGCGATTTTCTTCAGAAGCAGAATAAACAAACTTCTATCTTTTGTCTAATTTCTTCTATTCTCGTCTTAGGTATTCTTCGCATGTCAAAGAAAACGACAGAATTTTCAGAATCTAATCATTTGGGTTCACATATTTCAGGGACAGCAGCAAAACCCATGTCTTAGAATTTTTCGAGAAAATTGCCCCATTGCTTTTAATCTAAAAGCATTGTGCATTTTTCTGATAATTCCTTTGCATGTGGGTCGAAAACACATCTTTTTCAAAATCTAGTTATTTGGGTTGCCTTAGAATTCCATTGCCTACAAAATCCATGTTCCAAATTTTCTCGGGAAAAATTGCCCTGAGTGAGCTCTAGAACCCCTGCTTTTTCTCAACTGAAAAGCCTTCGCATGCCTTGCTAAAACTCACCTTTTTGAATTTTTGTTGATTTGGGTTTGCTTAGAATTCAATTCTCTACAAAACCCACATTTCAAAAAACTTCCGAAAAATTTTCCCGCAATTAGCTATTTTTAGCCTCATCCAGAGCTTTTTTAGCCTTTTCTGAAAGTTGTCCGAACATAGCCGACTTTACAGTGAAAAGTCCAGATTTTTAAAATGCATTTTAACCGCATAGATTATAAGACCAAATCAGTCTTGATGCACGACTTTTTGAAAACCTCAGACACAGACTTGGGTCGTGTCTATCCAGTGGTCAATCTGAGTACTTTGGAAGGCGTTAGCAGCAATGTATTGAAGAATCTTAAGCATTCCGGGTTGCTGGCAATAGCATCTATTCCTATCACAGCTTTCGATCTCAAGTTTGTTCTTGCTTGCATCAAGCATTACGACTCGTCTACACAACAAATCAGATCAGCTAATGGGAGACTCATCTACAGCCTTAAGCTGAGGGAAGTGGAAAAGTGTTTTGCTATTCCTCCTCATTCAGACAATTTCACTATAGTCATTGAGGCTTGTGATAAGATATGGTATGAAGACCAAGAGCGATCACAGAGGAAAGTTGCTCAGAGATGGTTGAAAATATAGAAGACTAACATGCCTAAAAAGGTTGGTCGCGATGAATTCAAGGATGAAGTTGCAATTTTGATAACTCTACTCAATCGGGTTACAGGTCAGGAGGAAGCTAATATTTTCCAACCATGGATGTTCTATGTCATTTCTAGGATCCTCAATGGTACGGAGCACTTTGACTGAGCCATGTTGATCAACAAGTGCCTTCACCAGCAGATTACCGGATTCCTCAAAATCCACAAGTTTCACATGGTGTCTTACTTCGTCTACTTGATTGCATCTCAAGGCAGTTTTAGACACTTGAAGACTAATGGGACTCTTGGTGTTCAGCACATTCACGAATATTACTATCAATTGGAGTTTTCAAAAGCTAAATAGGATTTCAAGGTGGTGAATGATCACTTTTTCATGAAGACAACCAGGGATCTCGACAATGAAATGCACATCAGGATTTCACCAGAGGCAAAATCAGTGATGGAGAGTTGGGCGGATTGGTTCATTCAATTCCCCACTTTGACATATATCCGAGTGTATGGTTACGTCGTGTAGAAACCCTCGTTTCCCTCTGTCTCTAAATCTGATGATTTTTTTGTGTTTTTCTGAAGTTTTGAGTTTTTTGACTGTTTTGGTGGTTTTTGTGCAATACAAGGAAATTGTGATTTTTGCAAATACTTGAAATAAATTCAATAAAAATTATTTAACTCTAAAAATGATGCAATATGGATGCCAGTACATTTATTACTCTTCCGGAATGATTACAAAAAATACCCAGTTACATGCAATGTAAAAAGCAATGATTTTATTTGAGACCCTGATTTCTGTGGCTGCAATAAATGATCAGCTTGAGATGGTACGGCATGAAATGATTGATACTTTTCTCCTCTGCCAGACGCTACACAGATGCTCTCTTGTTATTTGCGCCCCACTGGATGAAGTCTGATGTTGAAGAAAGAAGGCGTTTCACTCTAGAAGGAAGAAGACGGCTTTGCT
The DNA here is from genome assembly GCA_007258455.2 of Sequoia sempervirens. NCBI lineage: Eukaryota > Viridiplantae > Streptophyta > Pinopsida > Cupressales > Cupressaceae > Sequoia > Sequoia sempervirens. The sequence continues at coordinate 37,712 of VDFB02002769.1, read as the reverse complement.
GGTACAGTACGGCCAGGTACAGGTACGGCTATGTCAGAAACAGCAATTAATGATTTTGTACGGCCTTCTCTATAACTCTCCAGATCTCCAAAATATGTACGCCTTGATGAATGAATGCCTTCTGAATGAATAAACTATCTGAAACCCTGAAGATTTAAATAACTTTGAAGTTCAATGATTTCCTCTGGATGAAGAAACCTCTGCTGGCAATAAATCAGGTGTTATTTCACACCCTCTGAACTGCTTCCAATGGAGATGGCTCGTTCCCCAAGGAATTCGAACTTGAAACCCTAAAGCTTCTTGCTCAGATCAAAGTTGATCAATTTTCAATTCTCAATAATCACATAATGGCTCAATTCCCAAGGCAAAACCCTTTATTCATTGAAAAGTGCGATTTCCTTAATAATAGGGAATATTAAAATTCGAACTTCTTAATTCTTTTAATTTTTCCATAGTCTCAACTCAAATATTAAATCATAAATTTAATTGCCAAATTGGCCCCCTCTGATGATGGCGACCCCCTTAACAGAAATCACTTAAGTTATAATTAAATATTATAACTTTATATTATAATCTTCAAATAATTAATATTTAATCAATACAATTAAATATTAATATTTCTCTCGTTATTCATCCGATGACTGATCCGTCTGAAGCTGACGAACACTGAAGTGATTCTGAACACTGCCAAATCCATACTGCTAAAAATAGCAGGGGTCCCACACTGACTGCCAAGAACTGCTAAAAATAGCAACTTCTGCAAGAAGTCTCCGAATGAGCCCGAACGAAAGCCAACTGATCAAGAATTGCCAACTGACACTGAGCCAAGCTCCAACGTGACCCTCTCTCCAGTCTATCAGCCTACGAGGGTCGTATGATAGGCTAATCCTGTGCTCCGAGAGATGTCACTGAGAAGGGGACAAGACACGTCGGAGAGCCTCTGATGCTACCAAGGTACCCGTCAGACAAAGTCCTTTTCATGGAGTTTCTCAGACAAGCTCAACATGTTCACTCTTGTCTTCACAGTCACCATAAGTCAACAGTCACCTTTCCTTTCGGATGGGGTATTTTCACATGCAAGACTGTTGCTGATTGCAAGTTTATGACGACTGAGCTTGAGAAATTCAACCTCAAGTACCATATTGAGAGTCGTTCCTATGATCCTTTAGGTCATTATGCAGCCAAGTTGGAGCGAAGCATGGCACACAAGCCAGCACTTGAGGACTTTTGGGCTAATTGCAAGGATGAATTTGAAGTTCTTGACGTCACTACTCCAAACTTACTATTACTCAACTTGTTGATTTCCTATCAAAGGATGTTGAGGGTTTTGTCAGATGATGACAGAGAGGTTCTACTTAGTTCATACGTCAAAGATCAAGTTGCTCGCCAGCCACTTCGTCAACCAAATTGGTATGCCAAGGAGAGTACTTCCATTGAGGACGTGTCTAAATCAGTTATCAAAACCAGCAAGCAATTCTTGGAGAGTAAGAAAAGGCGCAAGACAGCTCCAGTCACGGAGCCACCAGTATGGTTTTCTTCACTACCTTCTACCTCAAGGTCAAGGCCTCGGGTTAAGGTTATCTTGAAGCCACCTGAAGGGGTTAGACTCAGCGGAAACACAAAGGGGAAAAGTACTGGCAAGCGGAAATAGAGACAGGTAGAAAGGGCGCCTGAAGTTCCAGTAGAGACAGTTATACAAGTTGAAATATGCTAACCAATTTTTTTTTATGAATTAACACACATAACCAGCACATAACCAACTTGATTAGCGTTAGCTCCAAATAGAAAACCAAACTTGAAAAGAACTCACACCAAGAATGCACACTCAATCCCAAGGAAGGATAGGTGTTGTCATATGGCGGAGAAATTAAAGAACAATACTTGAAATGAAACAAACTCAACATCAAGAATGTGCACTCAAGATCCCACCGAGGGCGAGGTGCTAACATATGACGGAGTTATTAATTGAAAACTGAAATAAATAGGCGGTGAACTAGCCATGAGAATTTCCACGCTACCACTTGAACAGTGGGGGGAAAAACATTACAATACAAAACTAATTCATCCGCTGCGGCAGGCATCCACTTATGAGTGGGAATTTGCCACTTTACAGTGGGTGACTAAAGAGAGATTAATTGTTTTTTTTCTCCACACTGGCGGTAAACCATCCAGGGGTTACAAATGTATGAAATTATAACAAGTAATTGCAGCAAATAAAATAAATAGCTGTTAGTACTACTAATCAGCTTTACAATGAATTAAACAGCTACAAATAAGAAAGATATGCTTCCAAATCCATCAAAGGTTAGAGTAACACTTCCTCTAACTCTTACAATACAATAATGATATAAAAATGTAGCTCAAACCAGCATTATATCAAAAACTAACAAGTCTGATATAAAAATCTGCAATCTGGAAATGTCTATCAGCAAACAGCAAACTCATAAAAATGTTCACAACTCCTTCTAAATACCTCCGAATAAGCTGAAATGTTTTGCAAAGACCTTCTAGGAGGATGGCACCCAAACTCAAACTACAAAACTGCATCAAAAACTCAAGATATTATTCTTGCACGAATCCCAAAGCACTCATGAGATGGTACGACCCTGTAGAGGGGCGATTTCTCTTGGAAAAATCAGAAACTTGGAATTAAAATCTGAAAACCTCCAAATATGGTCACCATTATCATATAAATGCAATGATCAAATACCCATAACCAAAATAAATTCATACCAAAAGCTGTAAATGAAAACCACCTTCAGCTGTGTATACACCAGCAACATAAAAACTGAAGTTCTCACCAAAATTCACCAATTTTGAAGCACAATCTGCTAGTCTGATTGAGAAGCAGCAATAATACCAACTAGGTGTTATCTTTCAAACACGAAATTGGATTGGAACTAGGAGGTAAGCATCCCTCGAAGTAAAAAACAAGTTGTCATTCCGACAGCATAACATTAGCATAAACATTGGATAATCAGCTCTTCAAACAGCAGCAATATATAAGCTTTAGTTGGCAAATGAAGCAACAAGAACTCTTCAAATTCCAAGAAGTTGAATCACTTCAACTTCCAAAAGGGACGCCACCTTTTTGCCTTTTACTTTTTGAAATAATAAAATATCATTCAACTTCCCTTTTAGGCATCCATTTCATATTGCAACAATAAAGCATTTATTAAATAATTAAATGCTCACTTGTTTATGTCCCCTTCTTTAAAACAACTTGAAGTCATCAAGCCTAGGCATGGGGTACAACTTCAAGACATGAAAAATTGACTAAGTCCGGAAACTCACCAAGGAGAAAACCAAACCCAAAGCCAAACTAAGACTGATGGATAACAAGATGACTTGAGTTGAATTGCCGATGATGCCATGCCAAAATTAGACTTACTAAAAATAGCCACTGCCAAAAATAGTAAGTTTACCTCAAAACCAACAAGCAAAATTGAGTGGAAGCAAGACTTAATGAAAGTCGATTAACCGAACCATCAAGCAAAATTAGTATTTACTAAAAATAGTAAATACCTAGAAATGCCACAAACCTCCAAGCAAGGAAACCCTAATTTCACTTTTGATCAACCTACGGATTTCCGGAAATAGGCTATCAGTCAAAGAAGAGCGTATGGCCAAAATGGGGACATTACACAAGTTGAACCACATCTTTCACCTCCTAGTTCGCCATTTTTGCCACAATCACCTCCTATTGATATAGACTCAAAGCCAGAACCACCAGTTCGAGGAGTATCAGAGACAGTTAATCCACCATAGGTTCATACAGTAGCAGCAATCTCTCCTCGAGCTGATAATATTGCTCATTTGTGTTGGCTCAAGAAATCTTTGGGAAGACAAAGGCAAGAGCCTTCATATCACCTTGATTTGTCTGAGTTTGGCGACCCTTATCAAGGGAGGTCGAACAAGAAAATCAAGAAGCAGGTGCACATTGAGAAGACTCTGGAATCAGAGATTGTCATAGAGGTTGCTACGCCACCAGAGGGTAAAAGCTTGGATGAATTTGAGGTTGTTGATTTCACCTTTGTCAAAGCAAATCTTGGCAGGAGCACTAGAGAAACAAACGTGAGCCTTCTAAAGATTGTCACAAAAAATCTTGAAGAGTATGTCATGAAGGACGAAGAAGATAAAGTGCTTTTTAAGGCTGAAATCAGGCAACTTCAACAGTATATTTCTGATCTTGTTCATGGGAATCTGAGTAGAGCACCTATTCTTCCACAAAGCACACATGCAAAAAATCAGAAGTTGGATCAATTAGTCAATCATGGAAAACTTCTAGACAACTGGGTTGAAAACTTCATTGCTACAGGTCGGCATCTTCTCGTAGAGTTATATCAGTTGAGGAGTGCTGCGCATGGACTTCATCAAGGGATACAGCAGCTCGAGATTGCAGTAGCAGAAGGCATGCCGAAAGATCGTGTTCTCATATCCCAATTAGCAGTTGTATATGACGCCATGGTAGTAGAGGAAGAGAAAAGGAAGATCTTCGCTTGGAGAGAACAACACCTTTTCAGGATGGAGACATGCAAGAAAATCTCTGCCAGGTTGAATACAATCAAGGAGAGCGTTACTGGAGCTCTCAAACTCATCAGCAGCTTTGTCACTTAGATCCCGTGCCATTATCATCTTGAAGATGGTACATACGTTGAACTTGATGTAGTACAAGCTGAGTTTGAGGGGCTGGTTTGTGATAGTCTCGAGGGAGATCCTGTAGTGGCCAAGTTGGATCACCTCTCAGTGATGACAACTAGTTTCAAAAAGGCAACTGAAGAGGTCAGAGAATGCACGAGGACAATCAGAGATGGTGACAGAGAGTTGAACAGGCAGGTTATCGTCGTGGACAGTGTCAAAGTACCAAAGGATGAGACAATTGACCAATTCCTGGACGAGGTGTTAGATCGTGATGACCTGGAGTGATCAGACAGTTGGAACCTACAATTATTTTCAAGGATAGAGTCAGCCGCAGCAGTTAACTCGACATTCAGTCTTGAGTTCTAATTGCTGATTTTATGCATGCACATCTTATCCTTGGAGATATCTTCGCAGGAGTTTAAACTTTCAATTAGGAGTAGTTAACTAATGTTAGTTATCAGTTATTTTTATTTTAATAAGGACTTGCATATTGCACATGTCCAGTTCAGTTGATTCATGTTTTGGTTAACTGATGGTAGCTTTCCAGTTAACCGTATAGTTTCCTTTATTTAGGGTTTAGCAATAAAATCTTGCATGCTTGCAAGACTATAGTTGACTCAAGGTGATTTTAGGGTTCCCTACACCTTTGATGTCTATAAATAAGAGCACCTTCGCTCATTTGTAATTAAATTTTGCACGTGATAGCACACATGTTGAGCAACCTTACCTGTAGTATTGTTATTTTGTATCTGTTCAACGAACTTTTATTGTGATAATAAATAGTTGTGCAGCCTTACCTGAATGTTATTGTTATGATATTTGTTCACCTTAGTTAAATGGAGTGGCTAGTTTGATCGCTTATTGTATGCGTGTTTCACCAATGCAATTTGTTGTCCTAGTTGGCTTTCTTATGTTATGTTTTACAATCTTTGTTTCAATCTACACCTCAGATAGGTGTTGTCACCTCCTTGGGAATTTAGAAGTAAGGATTGTCATTTTCATATGATCAAATTAGATAAGCAAAATTTAATTCAAAATAACAACACAATAACACAGCAGATACCCTGGGAAAACCCTCCTCTCGAGGGAGAAAAACCCAGCAACAAATATAACTCTTATATATAAACAATGGCAACAATATTCTTTACAATGAGGCCAATCACAAGGCCAAAATTCCGCACCAGCAATGGCTGTAATAGCATACAAGTAATTTGCGCGTACTTGGTCTTCAATCTGCCCTTATAGAATTCACAATCTCCTCTTAGAAGAATACGCACTTGTATGAAGGAAAGACTCGAACTTGATTGATATTGAATGGAGTGAAATGACCTATAAATACATAATGCTAGAGAGGTCGCACCTCTTCAAGAACTAGGTCGGCCACCATAAGAAAAGATAATTACAAATACAAAGGTCGGCCAAGAGAAAATGTAATGTTGCCAAGTGAAGCGCCTCTTCACTTAATTATCTCAATAAAATAAATAGCCAAAGGCTATATGCAATTTTGTATCCTCACACATGGCTAGAAGGATGAGCCCGAAGCTGCTATAACATCAACACCTCAGATAGGTGTCGTCATCTCCTTCGAAATCCTGACTTAAAGATTATCGTAAAACCATTCTTGCTCCTTTCTCCTCATGCTTTGTTTTCTTGAGGAGATTGGATAGATTAGAGCTTTAGTTTAGTTGTAGTTAGTGATCTGTGAAACCAGAAAATCCTTAGCTGCAACGTTCATGGCTTTCTTAACCTTGTGCCTCTTCCAGCTGAGACAAAAAGATAGGAATTAGATTACTTTACTTTTTCACACATTTCAGCATACGAGGGAGCTTCCCCTCCTAATTTGAAGAGCACTCATTACGCAGTGTGCATAGTTGTCCATACCAACTCGCACTCCAGAGATGCTAATTGTTACGCCAACAATATAAACCCAGAAAAACCCCATGATCCGTTTGTTGTTCAGAAATTTCTAAAAATAGAATTGCTATTTTTAGAAATTTTTATCTTTTTTCACTTTTGACGACAATTTTACAAGACTTTGACCATTTTTACCAAAATGCCTTAATGAAGCAAAAAAATTAATTTTGGGTACAACATTTGGCTCGGTCTGGGGACTATGTCGGATACTTACGGCATAGGAGAACCAAGAATCTCTAGATATTCAAGCATAGACTAGTGTCTTATCAGTTGGGCAATAGAGTCAGGATCATTTGGTAATTACCTATCAGTTGTAACTTCCCTAAAAACACCTAAAACAAGACTACCTAATCACCTATAATACGACAACTTTTACAAAACGGGGAAATGCATTACGACATAACGAAAAAAAAAACAAAAAGAAAATTACTCCACCCCCGAAGGGATGAAATGTTTTAGATTTTGTCCGTTGTATGGCAGCAAGAAGAGCCTTCCATCCATGCCACTTCTGCCTAAAAGGCTTCACTTCTCTTCTGATGGGTATTGCAGGGGACAATCCCCCCAGATGAAGATTCTCAAGTTTTAATATATCCAGGCAAAGGTACTTTGACAAAGGTCAAAATATGACGTAAATGGGAAAGCTAATACCCGTGAGGCATTAGTTTTGTTGCCGTCCATCCTCAAGATGTTGAATGCTTCAAACCATAGAAGCATAAATCTGCAAAAAATCGCAGAAATCGCGATTTTTAAAAAATCGTGGCTGTTCCCGATTTTTCCCGCCTGAAAATCGCGATTTTTTGGGTTGCGTTGACCACCCAAAAAATCGTTGAAAATCGCATTTAAATCAGGTTTAAATTGCGAAAAAATAGGCAAAAAAAGGTCAAAAAATCGTGAACCCTAAAAAGCACCCAAAAAAAGCCCTTAAAAACGTGTTTTTTTGCATAAATATGCGTCGCCAGTTGATTTTCTTCATGCACTACGACTGTGACATGCGAACGTGCTGCGACTGGAGGTTTGGCTCGATTTTTGGCCGCCATAAATCTACACGCGACTTCTTCAATTGTGACTTCATCTATAGCAAAGCCGCAAATTCTGAACGCCTTCTTTGCCACCGACTGTGAAGACGCGACCAGGTAGGCGACCATTTCCGGCTGTGTATTTTTATTTTTTTTCCTTCTGTATTATTTACAATTTTACGTTTAATAAATTAATAATATTAAATAAAATATTTAATCATATTATAATATTATTCATTTTAATGTTTATTGATTAAAATGAACTTTGTTTTTTACTGTTATTTATTAACTTGTAACAATTTTCAGAAATATAATATATTATATAATTAAATAAATTTATTAAATAATATTTTCTGAAATATAGTATTATATAATTAAATAAATTTATTAAATAATATATGTAAATATTAAATAATTTAAGTTTTTTTTACAGTGTACTGATAAAGCACAAGTAATATAGAATCATAGATATAAAATGAAAATTTTAAAAAATCTACAATACATTTAGAGAAATTCACTCAGATTTTTACAAGTTAATCTCCACAACATCAAAATTTAAGTCTACACATTCATAATTCATTGATTCAAAACATTTGAAAAAGCTTATTGTGATAAATAACACGCTAAGGAATTGAACTTTTTTATCTCTTTAGGTTTTAAAACATTTGAAAAAGTTATTTTGATCTTTAAGTGCTTCAGGCTAACTTCATTTTGCACAGCAGCAATTACTAGTTTTACTTTTAATCTGAAAATGAAACTTCAATATATTATAATTGTTAGTGATGATTTCTTTGCATATGATCCCTATGATTTCTTTGCATACGATCCCTTCACATACATGCCTCCTAAATATTTGGATATATCAATTACTGTTACAAAATCCAGACACCATTCTTAGTACAAGAAACAGCATCAAAAAGTCTACTTGGTTCTTTTTTTTTCAGACTCAATAGTAAGAGACTAAGAGGAGAGTTCATTAACTAACACCTTGATGTAAAGCTTGTAAATTAACTTGTGAAGATGCACATCATTTGCTTGCTGAATTAAAAAGTTTATTGCAGATTTGATCATAATGCCACGCCAAAAAGACTTTTTCATGGACACATTGTACTTCAGTTTCGGGTACAACGAAGGTTAAATGCAACTGGTGTAAGACTGATATCAATGGGGGCATTTATCGTTTCAAATGGCACTTGGCAAAGGAGCCAGGAAATAACAGCAATCCTTGTATAAAATGCCCTGCAGATGTCACATACCAAGCACTACAGGCTCTTCGTGCGATTCCTGAGAACAAGGCAAAAAAGGCAAGAACCGGGGTTGAAATAGGTTCTAATTCTACAAATAGTAGAGGGAATCAGGGTCAGGATGATGATGCAAGTGAGTTTTTGAGGGAATCAGGGTCAACACCTTCTTCTACAGCGCGTGGCCCAAACACAGGTGGAGGAAACATTAATGCTTTCTTTGCACCTCGTACTACACCAGGATCACAAACCACTTTGGAGAGTACAGGATGGAGGAAGAATGTCCATGAACAAGCAAGGAAGGCGATTGGAAACTTTTGGTACTACTCTAGCTTGCCATTTCATGTTGCTAGATCGCCATATTGGCAAGGTATGGTGGATGCTATTGCAGCTGCGGGTCCTGGGTTCAAAGCCCCATCTTACGAGAGCTTGAGGGTTGGTATGCTCAATGATGCAGTACGGGATGTTAAAGATGTTACAGAGCATAAAATAGAGTGGGCAAATACTGGTTGCACCATAATGTCAGATGGATGGACAGACAGAAGGAATCGAACCTTCATCAACTTCCTTGTCTCTTGTGAGATTGGCACTATATTTCTGAAATCCCTGGATGCATCGGATACTATCAAATCTGCAGCTGCATTGTTTGAGATGTATGATCATGTGGTAATAGAAGTTGGGCCACAAAATGTGGTTCAATTTATTACAGACAATGCTGCAGCTTGTGTAGCCGCTGGTAGACTCTTGACAAACAAATACCCCTCAATATTTTTTACCCCTTGCGCAGCACATTGCCTTGATCTAACCCTTGAGGACATTGGAAAACTTGAATGGGTTAAGGAGGTATTGCAAAAGGCCCGCAAAGTTACAAAATTCATTTATAATCACACGAGGGTTTTGTGCATGATGCATACTTTCACAGAGGGCAAGGAGCTAGTTCGACCAGGGGTGACAAGATTTGCAACACATTTCCTTGCACTACAGATTCTCTGCCAACAAAAAATGAATTTGAAACGAATGTTTGTTTCAAATGAGTGGGAGGAGTCTAGCTTCGCAAATCTAGTAGAAGGCATAGCAGTGGCAGGCTATATGTACTCTTCTAGTTTTTGGGATGCAGCTGAACAAGTTGTAGAGTTTTCAGAGCCTCTAGTAAAAGTCTTAAGACTAGTGGATGGGGATAAATCCCCCATGGGTTATTTGTATGAGGCCATGGATAGGGCCAAGGAGGTGATGAGGGGTAGGATGCAAAATGACAGGGACAGGTATATGCCGTTATGGGACATAATTGATAGAAGATGGGATCAGCAGATGCATTCTCCTCTCCATGCTGCAGGATATTATCTTAATCCAAGTTTGTTCTATGACCCTTCATTTAGATGTGATGATGGTGAGGTAACATAGGGCTTGTTCATGTGCATGGAAAAAATGTTTACCAGAGAACAATTACATGGAGCTATGGGAGAGTTAGCAACGTACAAGCAAGCAAGGGGGTTTCTCTCATCTATAGCCACCATCGAAGGCAGAAATACCTTGATACCAGGTAGATTCTATAAACCTGTGACAGTCTCTATTTTGTGGACATGATCATTAAGTGTTAAGATTATTTTAAGATATTCTTACATGATATCATCTCCATGTAATGTGTTTTTGCAGCACAATGGTGGGATTATTTTGGTCATGAAACCAAAAACCTTAGATGGATGGCGAGACGCATTTTGAGCCAGCCATGCAGTTCATCTGCTTGTGAGCGTAACTGGAGTGTTTTTGAACACATACACTCCAAGAAACGCAACTGGCTAACAAAACAACAGATGAGCGACTTGGTGTTTGTTCACCACAACCTCCGCTTGAAGCTGAAGAAAGCTCAAGGTTAGACTTTCAATATACTTGTAGTTATTTGAAATTGTATTCATTATCTTTTTCACTTGTAAGGCCAAGACTAATTTCTACATGGGCTGCAACAGGTACTGTTGAGGATGACGAGCCAATTGATCTTGATGAGATTGATCCAGAGAACGAATGGATCGCTGCTGATGAATATCCTTATGAGCCTGAGGATATTGATATACTAGAGGAGGCTGAAGTGCCTGGTCACATTTTTGAACATTTGGTTACAAGCACTGGAGTAGGAGCTTCATCATCAAGACCTGCTACCCTCTAGCATAGTTATCATTGGCTACATTTTATTTTTCTAACTTTGTACTTAGATTAGAGGTTGACTTTGTACAAAGTTACACACTATATTGTAATTGACAATTTGTCATATGTCAACATCTACTTTTATTTATGAAGTATATTTTGTGCAATGCATTGATGCAATGTAATCAGTGATATGAATATAAACAAAAAAACCTATTTTCTACAATTCACAGGTTCAAATCTCTATTTTATTTGCTCTCTATATATCTATGCTATGGAAATGACCTTAAGTTTTAAAAAAGTAGGTTTTGTCTATTTTCTACAAATTTTTACATTTTTTTTCAAACCCGGTTTTTTCCCCATTTTTTCACAATTTTTCAAAAAATCCTGATTTTTTGGTTTGCCAATTTTTTCCCCAAACGATTTATGTTGCTATGCTTCAAACCATTCAATCGAGTTCCAAACTCGGTTTCTATAATGTCGTAGGTGATCCTTTCTGACCTGGAAATATCCTTTGATTGGCTCATTGATCAGCTCTTCATCACCTTTAACACATAGGAGTTTGATTCCCATGTCTTCGACATTTTTGAGGCCTAACAAAAGCGCCTCTTTCTCAGCTTTAGTGAATTCCAATTGCCGGCAATATGCAAATGGATACAACTATCCTTTAGGGGAGATTATCATTTCCCCTACTCTTGAATCCGCAGTCGACCAACCCCCATCGAACTGCATTGTCCATAACTTTGTATCCTTTGTCAGGCTCTTTGCAAGACAAGCAATGTTCTGGTCTTCAGTTTCTGAAAGTCACATAATTACCCAGACCCATTTCTTGATATAGAATTTGGGCTATGGGATCTGTGGATTTCACCACTATGAATCGAGATTTCGGCTTAGGTTTTATCTTGATTTTTCCCTCCTTTACAAGAATGGTTGCAAACGACCAATCTAACTGCATTGCACCACCAAAATCTCTGCAGAAACTCCGGCTCAACAACATCCCGTAGCTGGCTGGAATGTCAGCCACTAGGATATTCATCATTAACTTTTTCTTTGAACAAGTTGCCAACCTTACTTGAGCGTCCTTCAATTGTCCAACCAATGGCACTGACTTAGATTCAAGTGAATAACACTTGTCTTACGTCTTAGTGCATGAAAGTCCTAATGCATTCATCACTTGTAGAGGCATGACGTTGTCTGAAGCTCCTGAATCTATGATGCAATTGCTCAATTTGAATCCTCCTATATACAGAGATATATATAAGGGTTTAGGCTTTTCTCCTACTGGAACAGATGACTCAAACAATGTAGGTTGAATAACAACCTCTTTCTTTACATATTTTATTACTTTGTTCAACTGCACAGGGTGATCACGAAGATAATCCAATTGTGAAATCTTAACCTTGGTCTTCATCATGGAGTTTACAATGTCAAAATTTGCTAAAGACGGGTCTTGAGCAACCACTTTAGCATTCTCTTGTGAATTTTTAAAAGTGGAAGTTGCAACCACTTCCTTAATTTGTTCTTTAGCTCTTTGCCCCTCTTCTTCCTTTTGCGCTCTCAAGTGCATAGCATGTGTAAACACAGGCATTGAATGTCTTCCATGATTTACTGCGAGAGTGGTGGTGGAGGTCTTCTTGTTCTTCAATAACGGGTTCAAAGTATCCCACAACAGAGTCTCCATCGAAGTTGTCCATCTGTGGTAAGACAACATTCGAACTTGATGTAGATACAATACCTAAACTGGGTATAGCATTAGCATATCCCATAATCTGATTCATTCTTAAGTTCTCAGGACATGTAGAACCGGTATGTGCATCAGTCTCATGGAAAGAACAAAATACTGCATTGTGTGCAGCTTCAACTATTTGTCTTGGTGGAGGTGCTAGCAACCATAGCCTGTAATTGTCAAAAGGCTGAAAATAATTTTTCTTCGGCTGATACGATTGTTGAGGTCGGTATTGTGGTGGTGGTAGTGCACACATTTCATTAGCTACCTTTTGTAGCAGTGGATCTGAAAAACTTTGAATTAGCGGTCTAATTGAGTCGTTGTCTTCAAGAAGAAGGCTATCTCTGATGGAAGAGGATTTATGAAACAACTCATCAAAATCTTCGATGATGGATTAAGTGTAGAAGAAAGTCGTGTAACAAGACGATTAAATTTTGCTACAAATTCCCTCATGTGCTCATTGTGCTCCATCTTTGAATTTGCCAGTTGGGCAAACAATAGATGATTGTCTTCACTACTTGGACCACATTTTGTGGCCCAACTTCCTCTATAGCATCTTTGAGGATCTGAAATTGAAAATCAGAATTCTTGTGATGCCCTAAACAATCAACTACCTTAAGAAAATAAGGGTCCTCTAAACATGTAACCATGATATTGATGAGTGGATGATGCCTAATGTATGTTCGCCCATCCATGACTATACTACATCCACTTGTCACCCAACATTTCGCTATTTTGTCCATTAACATATTTATCTTGGAATAGTTCTTATCCAAGATTGGGGTCCTCAATTTTGTCTCCTCTAGTGGCACATATAATGGTCTTTCCCTTGCTACCTTCGTCATCACCACCTTATAACAAGGAGAGTGAGCCACATGGAATGGAATGCTATTAGCAAAGAAGAATTTTCCAATGAAATCATCTGCCTCATCCTTCACCTGCAAATTGAATAATTATGCTAGTGGGTTAGGAGCATCACTTGTCAACTTGCAGTTCCCCTGGCCTTTGCTGCCTAGGCCCCTAAAGTAGAAGAAACTAGCATAAATGCAACTTGCTCATGAATCTACAAACTAGAAGTAGAACCCTGTGGCTAGCTCTAATGACCCCTCGACCTTAGAGACAAAGAGGCAAATGTTGGTGCAATTGCATCGTCTTCACTACTTGGACCACCCTATAGCCTACATATCTCAACCCTAAATTTCAAGTTTTTCCACAACTCCTAACATACATCTACACCTTTTCGTCGAATACGAAGGAGGTGGGCATTAACTCTAGTAATGCTGCCCTAAAATTCAAGATTACAAAAGTGGCACTTCCACAACCTAGTGCCCTCAAATGACTTGGGTCTACTTTGTATTTTTGTTGCAAATTGTTTCAAAGGAGACTTAGGATCAAAGGGACCCTTAGCAAAAGCTACCAGTATCATGGAGGGGCAATTAATATTTGCAACTACATTTTAGGTGTCATGGTCACCCCTCTCTACTTCAACATTTACATCAACCTCTGCATAATTGGATTCATTTTCACTTTGAACCTCAACCTCATCCTCACTCATGCCGTGAGAACTCACAATGACACTTGAATAAAAGAAATTAAATTTTATAGCTTTATGATAAAACCAATCTGCAATAACACCTTGGAGAGTCTCCACAAACAGCCTTACAGATACATCTTCGTATTCAACACCATGAACTCCACAAGCACTGTAGAAAGCAACAACGTGCTCATCAGGATGTTGTTGTCCATCACCAAAGAACTTGGGCAAGTTATTTCATGATCCTTCAGGAAGAGCATGTAGGGGTAGAGCTAAATTCAACGGACCAAAAGCATTTCCCCAAGGACCTTGAGCAGCCATTTACATGTCCTTGGTAAAAGCTTGAAAAACTTGATAAATTACAATGAATAGGATACCGATATACTTCAAAAGAAAGCATGAGGCTTTCGAATGTGTATCGTATCCCCAGTAAAGTCGCCAAAAACTATTGGTTGAATATTTTGCAAACTTGTGAGGTTTAGCAAAATGGTGGTTTCAGCCACAGTGTATGAGTTAAAACCATGGTCCCGAGACTCGCCGAAGCGCCCGAACGCTGCGAGTCCACAGCAGCGCCCCCCGCCGCTCCGGGCGCTGGACGCCGGGCCGGGGGCCGGATTCACGGTCGCGAGTCCCGATCAGGACACACAGCGGAAGGCTGGCCAAAAAACAATTAAAACACTAAATTTTTTTAATCTGTTTTTTTATTTATATCTTCTATTTCGCCCTAAAAGGGCACTCATTTCATTCATTTGGCAAAATAGGAGGAGAAGAGAGAGTTGTGAAGAAAAATAGGAGGAGAAGAGAGGGCAACCAACAACTTGTTGAAGACAAATCCAAGAGCATATATCATTTGGGGAGCTTCATACCAGCAAGGAGGTGCATTGAAAGCTCATTACCAGTGATTTGGAGGAGTTTCTATTGCATTCCAAGCTAAATCTAAGAGGTAAGTTCGATTTTAATTGATTTTTTTTGTGTTTTTTTAACAAATATTTCATTGTAATTTGTAAAATTCACTATAGTTTTGAGTTTGCATATTTTTTTTACAAACCCTACTTGCAACTTAAATAATTTTAGAAACCCTATTTTGTGCAGCCACATTCATTTGCAAATCATACCATATTATTATTTTCACAATGTCTCATACCCCAGTCAGAAAAGACCCTGCTTGGAAACATGCTGAAATCTTTACCGGAATGAAAAAAGGAGATGCCAAATGTTTCTATTGCAAAACAATATATCATGGAGGCATAAATCGATTAAAATATCATCTTGCACGCATACCCGCCCATGATGCAGTGGGTTGCCCTGTAGCACCTCCTGAGGTTGTTCGTGAAGTACAGGTGCAATTAGAAACTTTTGAAATGCAAAAAGAATTGAAAAAGAAACAGAAGCAGGAGTTGTTGAGTGTTGGAGTTGGACAGGGACTTGGTGCTGTTGGAGATGCTTCTTCCATGCCTCCATACCGTCTTAGTGCTAGTGCTTCTGGTAGTGCTTCTGTTTCTGCATCAGCAATGCCTATGCGTACTCCTAGTGCTGGTGGCGCTGCTACTGCTAGTGGTAGTGGCAGTGTTAGCATTGGCCCTAGAGTTCGTAAATCTAGGGTGGACTCATATTTTGTACCACGCACTACCCCTGGTTCCCAACCGTCGCTTGAGAGCATGGGTTGGAACAAGGACGCACATGATGCAGCCAAAAAGGCAATTGCAGACTTTTGGTACTACTGCACCATTCCCTTCCATGTAGCCGTAATTTTTTTTCGTTTAATTGTTTTAAAATTTATATTTAAATTTTAGAATCTAGATGTATCTCATTATCTCATTATCGAATTCAAATTTTACAATACTTATGTAACTTATCAATTTATTTATGACATGTTATAGGTCACCTTTCTGGCAAAACATGGTTGATGCGATAACTATATGTGGGGCGGGGTTCAAAGCCCCTAGTGAAGATGAATTAAAGGGCCCACTTTTGACTCAAAAGGTGGCAGATGTGAAAGCACAATTACAGGAGCAACGCAAGCAGTGGAGCATGATTGGTTGCACCATCATGACTGATGGTCGGACTGATAGGAGAAATAGGACGTTGCTTAATTTCCTAGTTTCCTCCGGAGGTAATTGTTCTTCCTTCAATGCATTGGAATTTGAATTTTATTTAGTGAATCACATAATTTAATATGGCTGATTTATGTTTTTTAATTTATTGAATAATTGGTTTTGCTTTTTTTTTCAGGTGACACCGTCTTCATTAAGTCCATTGATGCTTCTGGCCAATTCAAAAATGCCACATACCTATGTGAGGCTATAGAGGACGTGATAGCTGATGTGGGGGAAGAAAATGTAGTGCAAGTGGTGACAGACAATGCAGCAAATTATGTTGCTGCTGGTAGATTATTGATGGAGAGGCACCCTACTATATTTTGGACTCCATGTGCCGCCCATTGCATTGACCTCATGTTGGAGGATCTTGGGAAGCTCCTATGGATCAAAACATGTGTGGAAGCAGCAAAAAACGTTTGCAAATTTGTATACAACCACACATGGGTGCTTAACCTTATGAGGCAATACACGGGGTTGAGGGAGTTGTCTCGTCCTGGCATCACCAGGTTTGCAACAAATTTTATCACGATGCAATCCTTGATTCGGTCAAGGGCAGCTTTGAGGCGCATGTTTACTAGTGAGGAGTGGTCTTCCTCATCCTTTTCTACAAGCACTGCAGGGATTGTTGTGGCTGATTGCATTTTTGATGAGCAAGGTTTTGGACACCAATGGACGAGATTGTGAAGGTAAAATTTAATTCTTTATTATGTTCTAATTTTTAATCATATCTTACTTTTATTTGTTTATTTTCATTCACACTTATTTGTGCAACATGTTTGCACTTTGCAGTTTATTGAGCCCTTGCTAGTTCTCCTACGAGTTGCAGATGGGGAGAAGCCCGCAATGGGCTACATATATGAGGGCATGGATAGGGCCAAAGAGGCCATTAGATCAGTCTATGGTGGAGTTGAGGAGAAGCATCGTCCCATTTGGGATATCATTGATAGGAGATGGCAAAACCAACTTCATAGGCCCATCCATGCAGCCGCATGTTTCGAACTGCCTAATTCCACCGCATCTCCGGGCAGATAGAGAAATTTTAGTGGGCTCTACACGACATTGGAGCGGATGTTGCCTGCTGTTACTACACAGGTGGTGCAGGAGATAGATGCCTTCACTAAGGCACATGGAGACTTCTTTGCACGTCAAATGTGCAAAGATAATAGGACAACATTACTACCAGGTAAAAATATATTTAAGGGCATAATTTTCATCTCTTTATATTATAATTTATTATTAAATGTTGAACTTGAACTTGAAACTTGAAATGAGATTGATTTTGTTTCTTTTTCTCATCTCAGATAGCTGGTGGAATATGTTTGGTTCTGATACACCGAACCTGCAAAATATTGCCATTCGTATATTGAGCCAGCCATGCAGTTCATCTGGTTGTGAGCGCAATTGGAGTATGTTTGAGCACATACACTCCAAAAAGCGCAATAGATTGACAATGGAGAGGATGAACGACTTGGTATATGTTCATTACAATCTTCGGCTCAGATACAGGAAGCTTTTTGACCATGACAAAACCCCGATCAATTTAGACGAGGTTGATCCACAGTCTGAGTGGACCACTGAGGCTACAGATGCAGTCTTTAGTGACGAGGACCTTGATTGGGTGGACCAGGCAGAGAGAGAGGCCGAGGTTGTAGCCATGGCTGAGAAGGAGGCTAGAGCACGAGGAGGCATAGATGCTGTTGGTGAGCATGGCATGGAGAGTCAGACACAGGCAGAGACTATGGCTGTAGCTGCAACATCATCCAGGCCCTTTAGACGCCTTCGTAGGAAGGATGCTGGCTCCACTATGCCATAGGGCATAGAGTCATAGAACATTTTGATTTGATGTCATATTTCATATTTCATATTTGTATGGAACATTTGATGTCATGGATTTCATATTCCATGAGTTTTGTATACATTTGACTAATTTTATATATCTAAGTATGTTATTTCCTTCAGCAACGCAACTACAATGTGTACCTTATACTTATGTAATCGTTGTATACTTATGCATGTGATCAAATTTGCTTTTATTTGTGTTGTATTCAATAAAGGGTGCTTGAAACAAGTTTTAAATCCTTAAAAATCTCTAAATTTCTAGGGTTTTTCAACTTTTTAATTTTGCCAAGGTCTGCAAGATCGGCGTCCAGAGTCGTCCGAAGCCCTCGCCGAGTCTGAGCCGCGTCCAAGGCATCTCTTTACTATGGTTAAAACGCTCCTAATTAAGGGAAGGCTCCCCCTTTCCTACTAACTAAAACAAATATGGGTGGAACAGTAATCTTTCCTCTTGTTTCAAGAAAGATTAAATCCTTTTCTCTTTCCAGAAAAGTGACATCAACTTTTAAATAAACTTTTACAGCAGCTTGCAATAAAATCAAGAGAAAGGAAATGAAGTTTCCTGAAAGCTCAAAGACTTTTGTCACTTCCTTCGAGATGGGAAAACATTTTCAAGCACAAAGTTTTGAAAATCTGAGATCCTATCTACCCTTTTGAAAGATAATCTAATGACAATATACAACACAAGACAGCACAAAGTCTGCAAGTATGATGTATCTATTAACTACTACAAATGGGAATTATTACGAGCACAAAGACTTGCAATTCTTCTTGATTTCTAAATTCAAATTATGAATTCAACCTTCAACATTCACAGCACAAAGTCTGCAGATATTTCAAGTCTGAAAACCAATCTAAAACTCCAAACGCAATAAGCAGCTCAAAGTCTGCAAAATTGAGTTTGAATCCCTCTTGTATAACACCACAAAACTCACAATCAATATGCAAAAAATGTTGTCACATAACACCTTGAATCAACACAAAGTTTGAAAGCAATTTGCCTCTTTTAATTGACTGTAATTTGATTTACATCTAAGCTCAAAGTCTTAAAGTGCACATACAAACTAGCAGAGTTTTGTTGCATTGCCAAAATATAAAAGATTACAAAGGACCCCCTCAAGTATTTATAGGAGAGAGGTCATGAGAAAAAGGTGGGAGGATCCCAACTAACTTGAGAAATTCTCTCAACCACCAACTACTTGCAATTGACTTATTCAACATTACAAGTCCTATTGTAATTTGACTTGTAACTTGACTACATGTAATTACAATCTTCAATAATGCGAGTAACATGGCTACTTGCCATTACAATTTCTGACTTTACATGTAATTTGTCAAAACAAAATTACAAATGCATAATTGAAATTATTCTAAGTGTCCAAGACACGACTCTAACTACATCATCTTCATCTGCGATGATCTTCATGCTGCTTCAGGATTTTAGAACTTGAAGTATTCAGGATTGGTGAAGACATCTCAAACTTGGAACGGAATTTGCATTCTTAACGATCTTTGTGTCCTTGGCGAACTTCAACCTTATCACAGGCTTGGAGTAGTACCATTTCTTTAGGAAGGAAGTTCTTCTCTTCGTTGTGTTCTTTTTCCATGCTTGATTTACTTTGTCCCTAGATGGTTTCATGAGGATTATTGACCTTTGGGCTGCCCCATGAATTATTGTTGTATCTCTTCTTCTTTTGTTCACTGATGAAAAACCCATAACACCTTATTCAAGATGAAATTGTTATAAAACAATGTCCATGCCTTGATTTGTTGGTTTGATAGATCATGTGTGTAAACAAGACTGACAAGGGAAGGGATAAATTGATGCAAAAATAGGCTCACAAGTGAATTTCGGGTTTTGGAAGGCTAACAGCAAGTAAAGAGTGAAATAGGGATTTTTGGAAGCAATTGCAAGTAAAAAGTGCAAGGTAGGAAAAATGAGAATCATTGC
Organism: Sequoia sempervirens; assembly: GCA_007258455.2. Lineage (NCBI taxonomy): Eukaryota > Viridiplantae > Streptophyta > Pinopsida > Cupressales > Cupressaceae > Sequoia > Sequoia sempervirens. Next base: position 17,615 of record VDFB02002769.1, on the reverse strand, counting down.
AAGTTTATTTCTAAAACTTTTCACTTGCTTTCTTGATCAAAACTTCCTACTTGCAATTGGTTTGAAAAATCCCGATTTGCAGCCAAGGGCATTATTTTCTTTCTTTTCTTTTGAGGAAATGAGATGAAATGGAAGGAGAATTTATGACAAATGAAAATGGAATGAAAGGCAATGAAATTATGGAGAAATGGGTATGTGAAGGAGATGAAATGAACATGAAATGAAATGAAAATAAATGGGAATGAAGGGCGAATGGAAAGGAGTAAATTATGATGGCAATTTTCAGTAATGGAGGTATTTCGAAATGAATGACAATGAAAGGACATTTCAAAGAAGAAAAACATGTTTTGAAATGAGATGAAGGTGTATGAGATGGAAATGGCGAATGAAGAAATGGATAGCTGAAAATAAATGACATTTTCAGCTAATAAGAGGCGTTTTCAAATGGAAAGCAATGGAAACGCGCTTTAGAAGGAAATAGAGGGGTATGGCATTTTTATTGAACAAAGAAGAAAACGCATTTTCATTTAAAGCGTTTTTATGATATGCAAACTCAGATTTACACAATGGCGTCCCAAAAGCCAGAGATTAATGATGCAAAGACCATTAAAATAAAAAGAAACCACAAAAATAGAGAGTAATAGGCCTGCAACAAGAGAAATCGGACTTTCAAAAGGCCATTACAAGTTCATTTTTCAGAAATCGGGTTTCTTAAAGCATTTTGCAAGTTTACTTAAGTCGAAACACTCTAATTGGGCTTTTAAGAGACTATTGCAAGTTCATTTTTTAGAAATCGGACTTTTTGGAGGTCTTTACAAGTTTATTCTATAAGAAATCGGGTTTCTCACAACCTTTTCAAGTTATTTGCACCAAAAAGACCAAATCAGGCTTTTTGAAGCATGTTGCAAGTGACTTAAATCAAAATCGGGCTTTTGGATGTCAATAACAAGTGTCCTTTATTAAAATTGGGCTTTTCATGAGCAAATACAACTAAAAATAAAAGAAATCGGACCTTTTTAAAGTGATTGCAAGTGTCTTTAAGTGAAATTGGACTTTTGAAAAGCAATTGCAAGTTCACTTTTTAAAAAGTAACTTGTAATGTGCTCTAAAAGTTCCTACACTTGCAATTTATTCAAAAAGTTCCTAAAAAGACTTTTAAAAGAGGAAATTAAAAGCAAAAACACTTGCAATGGAGATAAAAAGTTCCTATTATAGACTTGTAATAAGAAACTAAATTCCCTACTTGCAGTGATGACAGAAAAACCCGAAATTGACCAAAAACACACTAAAAATGACTCAGAATTTTACGAAAACAGACGAAAGTGAGTGAAAAGTGCTAACCCAAAGGACTATAGACCTAAAATTGAAATTTTCTAACCTTTGCGCCTTGTAAAACATGCCTAAGAAGAGAAAATCTTCAAATTTCATCAAAATTTTGATAGGTTATCCCAATTTTTAACAAGTCAAAAATTAGGGACAACACGGATCTAAGTGGATTGTCAACAATGATGACCCCATTTTTATAGAGGACCATGTATAGGTTGAGAGGGCTAATCATGAGGCATAGCTTGTAATGATAGAGGTAGAGGAGTGATCATATATATGTAACAAAAAAAAAACAAACAAACAAACAAGTTAACTGCAATGACTGAGAAATAAATTTATAGTTTTATACAGTAGTACTAAATGCTATAAGGAGAAACTTCAAAGAATAAGTTCTTAAGCTTCTAGAATTTTCTTGTACAATTTTACAGCAGAAGATCAGTACTTCTGTCATTATACTTTCTGAATCATCATCAGAGGCTCATATAGTTGACTTCAATGTTACAATTTTTTCGCACCTTATGTCATTGCCCTGCTGGCGCCTACTATTTTGAAATTTAAAACCACCACCTCCAAAATCATCAAAGCGTTCATATTCAGCACGGTCTCCAGGAAAAAAGGATTCAAACACATCAAATGGAGTAACCTATATCAAGGAAAATATAACAGTCAATATCATTCTTATACAATCCTGTTCAGTGAATACACCTATGTACTGACAAAGCAACAGCATTGTAGTCAATTCGATAAACTGGATATTCTCTCTCACATTGGTATTTGTTAGATATGTTTCATTGCAGTTACTTTGAAATTCAGATTAAATGCTTACTTACCTCAGGTGGACCAGTAGTACCATCTTCATACATTCCATCTAAACCTGACTCTCCATACTGGTCATACAAAGATCTCTTTCCCTTATCAGACAAAACCTGTATGACAAATAAAGCTCATGGATTAGAATGAAAACCCTAGGAAAACCTAAAGGATTGTGTCATAAGGTAAAAGTTATTTTTTAGGTAACAGCCAACCCAGATACAAATTCAATGTATGACACCTCCCTTGTGCAAGTACGCAAGGGGATTCATTTCCATTTACCTTTATATAGCTCAAATTTGTACCTCATTAGGTTTCAAATCTTTGACATAACTCTTATTAATTCAAGCTTTGTCAATCCATCTAAACCCACCCAAAATTAGAGAGCAATCAAATACTTTTTAATGCAAAACAGAAAATCATTGCTTATTTGATCACAAAATGCATACTGAGTAGATATAACTAAGATAACAAGGGATGAGCTGTACACAACAGCTTCAAACTGTGATACAATGTGAATCATATAAAGAATCAGCAACATAAACAATTTCATACTTCTTGTACCCATACAAAAATTTCCATATTGTGTCACATTATAAGATAAGCTTTGTCATTTCCCCAAACGTGAGCCATGTTTCAGAATTTATCTTGTGTGTCTATATTGTTTTGTCGTCTTTCCTTAGTATCTTTGCAGAGAGGCTTTCAAACACATTCACTTAGATGGAGAATGGATTCAAAAAATGAAAAATTAGCTGGAATTTACAAAAGGTAGAGAAAAAAATTTCAAATGTTTGAAGATGTTAAAGTGCAGATCAGAATGTGCCAAACAGGGGCATAAATGAAGTTTCCAAGTTGAATATTGCATCATAGAGGAGTGATGCATGCCCAAGAGAGAGGGAACAAGTTTGTTGAGACAAAAACATACAACTACCTTGAAGTCACTATTTTGAGATTGGAGTCACTTACTATTTTTAGCGATATGCTATTTTTAATAAGTGTTATTTCTGGCAGTGGTCTTGGCAGCAGTTTAGTACAGGGTTACTATTTCTGGCAGTGGTGGCAGTTGCAATGGTTGGCATCTTGGTATTTGTAGCAGTTGGCTTCTCCACCATTCTTAGAGTTCGATAATGGAAAGGTTGGCAACTCAAGTTTATTTTATATTGTCAAAATCACTTTTTGACCCCAACGCCTAGGAAGTATGACTTAAGTTGTTTTTAGAGGGTGGACTTGAGTTGGACGCCAAGATGAGGACATAAATTTAATTTTATTCATAACCAAGGTGGACGCCAAAGTAAAGAATTTAAGTGATTTTTATAAAATATAATATTCTCCAAATGTGGTGTCCCATTTTGAGAGGGAAAAGCAATTCAAATTCTTGGTTCTCAAAAGCTATATAATGCCCTCACTTGCTCTCATTTGCATATGCTGATTTTAATGTAATGAAGTGTTGTCGAAATGTAGAGTGACCTCATTGGGCTTTGAGGACAAAATCCCTCTAAGTCAACTTCGATTTCGAGATTGAGATATATCTCCTAGCTGAACAGTGTTGTAGCTCCATCTCAGGGGTTGCAGTTGGGCTTATTTTGGTGATGGCTATTTCAGTTCTTGCTAGTTTTGATGTCTTCTAGATACATTTTGGTGTGTGTGTAATGATTTGCAGCTTTGGAGGCATTTTCGGAGTGTTTTATCAGACTTTGGTGTTGCTGGTTTGTGACTAGCTGATCTTCCTTTTTGCTCACACCGGAAAAAGGAGTTGAAACCTTTTTGTGGGTATTGGCTTATTATCTTTCTCATGCTTGGGCACCCCTATGTCTAAGTTTTGGAGATTTAAGGAGGAATGGATTTTTAAGAGCAGGTCACCCTACCGAGGAGGCTGTACACCTTGGCTGGAAGTGTTTTGCACTTGTGACATTGTTGTTCATGCTTGTTAATAGCAGCTCACTACCTTAACTTGGACGCCTAGGCTTGTTCTATTGTTTGCAAGTGGTTTGGCAAGATTCCGTTGAGTATTGGAGGAGTTATGATTGTTTGAAGGTTGCTGATTGGGGTTTCAAACCTAATGTTTGTGCATATCAGACCGCTGTCCAAGTGTATCAGACCTGTTGCAGCATCTTACATGACCTTCTATTGACCTCTGGTGGATATATCTTGAGGTATGCTTGTTTTAGTTTGACGGGGGTGTTATCATTCTTCATTGTAGCATCTTGGGAGGGTGTTTAACTTCATATTTATGTCATTTACCTCTCATAACAGCAGTACCTAATGCTCTGATATGATTATATTGAGCCCATTGCAACACCATCAGTAGTACTGTCGGTGAATGCTCTTGTATTTGTATTTGATACTTAACCCACTAAACAAATGGTTGCTCCCACTGAATAAGTGGTCGAGCTTTACTTTATGCTACTTGTTACTCTCATTGAATAAGTGGTCGAGTTCTTATTTACTTTCTTGTTATGCCCGCTGAACAAGCAAAGGTTGGACAACTTGCCGCCAAGTGCATTTTCCTTTCTTGTATTTCCCGTTGAATAAGCAGATGTTTACTTTCACGCACTTGGTTATGTTTACTCACCCCATTGAAAAAGTGGTAGCATAGAGGATTTCAATATTGTAAGACAACCATTGTATGCTCTCACCTTGCCCATATTAGGATATGGATGATTAGAAAGTGGAAGGTGTTTATTTCCAGTTAGCTTGTCCTTCTAGTAATTGCAAGATACCCTTTCACCATATGCTCTCACCTTGCCCACATTGAGATCTGGGTGATTAGAAAGTGGAGGGTTGCTTATTCAATTGTTTATCTTTGCTTTTCAGCTAATGCTAATGGGTGCAAATTGAAGGTGTCAAATTTGAAAAAATAAGGGTGGTTTATTACATTCTACATGCTAAGGAAGCAAGAAATATAAGTTATTGGGTCCTTCGAGTTTCAGGGCTGGCTATTCCCAAGAGAACCCTTTGGTCCTAGAAACTTCTTTAAGCATTTTCCCAACCACACATATGCTTTCAATGTCACCTTCTTAGATGCACACCAACAAACTACTCTTGAATCTTCCAAACACTAGCCACGGGCCATTTGAAGACCATTATCCTCCTCCTCTTAGCATCATTGATGGCTTCAACATTTGGACAAAATGAACTCTACGACCTGTAGGATTCTTTCAAATGTCTTAATGAGCACCACCTTTCATCTTTGCTGAAACAGTTACTAGTTATTCCTGTGGTGACTCTCTTTTCTGTGCCTTCATGCAAGCTTGTTCTTGCTTGAATCTTTGCCAGTGCTGAACAATGGTGATACGACAGTTCCTGAGCTCTCCAAAATCCCATTCTTTGTGGCTCCAAACTTGAAATTGCATTGCAATGTTTGTCATCTCCACTTTTTGAGGATATAACTGTTTTCTACAACAATCAATCTATGTGGCAGTCAAGCAGTATAAAAACTTGAGAAGCTTGCCATGTTATCTTCTAGTTTATCACCCGCATTCAACACACACACACACAGACATTGTGTGGCCATACTGTACCCAAGGCAGACTGCTGTACCGGCAAACCCAAAACCTGAACTGGCAACTTAGCAGGAAATAGATGACATGATGAAGAAAAATAATTCAAACTTAACCATATACAAATTCAAGTAGCAAAATAAAGCAGGTCGGCTCCAGATCAGAATATACCTCATATGCAGCACCAATTTCCTTAAACTTTTCTTCTGCTCCTGGACTCTTATTCATATCTGGATGATACTGCACCCAGACCACAAAAATTGCCATTTCAGTCCTAATTCAATTTCCAGCAGGTATATGAAGAAAGTTTTTAAAAAGATTTCAGATGTTGCTATTAATTTCTGGATTTGATGTGAAAAACCAAAACACAATCAAATCCAGAAATTAATAGCAATACTTGATGGATTGTGGAAACTTGATATCGTTAAGATTTCAGATGCTTAAAAATAACAATTAAGCCATAAGGTCAAATAGAAACACTTAAAGTATTATATGTTTTAGTGATATCCATCAAAACTAATATCTCAAATTTAGAAAGTGACATCCTGGAATGGCAAAAGATATCAAAAAATCAAAGTACCAAGGTTTCTGAATCTATAACAGATTCTCTAGATTTTATTTCTTCAAATCTCCAACTGAAAAGTTTGGACAAGATCCTTATCTTTCACAAACCATCCAACACAAGAATTCAATTTTTTCATTATGAGATTTAAATAAACGGATGGCTAAAATATTATAACACAGAAGATAGAATGGCAACTTCATAGACAGGTTAATAAAAAGAAATAGACAATTAAAAGAGAATTTTAGAAAATAGCAAATTCTGTGTATGTTTTGTAAGACTTCCAAATACAATGCAAAAGCTCTTCCCGTAACCTTCTTAAGAGGTTTCTTTTTATGAAAAAATCTCAGCTCAAAAAAAATCTCAGTCCCAAAACAAATCATGTTATTGGTTGCCAGGCAACCTGAAGCAGTCAATCAGATAACACCAAGTAGCAGAAAATGGAAGTGAGGATGAAAAAGATGCCCATATCTCTTTTCAAGTGTCGCAAATTAAAACAGATATTTTTTCAATTGACAATTATCATTTGTCATCATTTTATTTATGAGTATATTTAGTCAATTATGAATTATCAATCATCATTCGTCAGCAATTATTATTTATGGATATATTTTATCATATTGTAATACTCACATTGTTTATTCTGTAAGGAGGGGTGTAATTTATAAACATGTTTTCACATATTTAGTTCAAAAAAAAAAAATTCCTCCTTCTCCCAAAACATTTAGTTGAATTTATTTCGCATTCCTTTCAACCACTCATATTTCATTTTTTTATGAATATGGCTACACTAGATAGGACATAAAGAAGAATTGCCAGGGCATCTCCAATTCAAAACACCTCTCTATCTCTAATCAAAACATGAATATATCAGACTGTCACTAAAGAAAACTAAAGTGAAGAAAAAGTTGAAAGCGTTGTAGGGAACACTTAAGACTTGCACATTAGGCTAGCATCACATTGATACATATATACAGGCAGATAATAATTGGAAACAAGCAACAAGTCCTAGACGTTCCAATGGACCTGTTGTGACCTTTTCACACATCGCCCCATTGCAAATGGGGACCCCCTTCTTTTTGCTTTTTGGGGTTTTGCTTGACGTAACAATTTCATTAGTCCTTTGCTTTGAGAGTTCAGAGTTAGAGTTTTGAAAACCATCTGAGTCAAGTGGAGATTTCAAGCCCAAAACAGTGCCTAGACATCATAGAAGTGCCCAGAAGGTCCGGAGGACGAGGAACGCCATTGCTTTGGGTCAATTCTGACACTTACTATTTTTTAGGGATTCTGCTTTTTTGCTTTATGCTTTTTCTATTTTTGGCACTTTTGGACCAATCCGGGATTTACTATTTTTAGAAATTTTACTTTTTGTTTTTTTCTATTTTTAGAAAGTGCCAAGATCCCACAGTTCATGGTATCAATGTTTCATCTTCAAAATCAAGGTTTTGTATCTCCAAGAGTAAAAAAAAAAGGAAAAATCATAAAAAGCAAGAAAAAATCACATGGCTAGGGTTTTGTTCCAGATGATCCAAAAGAATGCATGAAATTCATCTAAGTGTCAAGGAGGAATGAGATATGTCCAGAGAACTTCAAGGTGCGCCCAAGGTAGTGTCAAACTCTCTATGAAGTCCGCTTGGAAGGAAGAAAAATGGCAGAGCAATCATGAAGTCCACCCAAGCTAATGAGAGAATGGCAGGACAACTCCAAAGTCCACCCCACGCTTGAGAATGGATGGCAAACACATAAGGAAGTCCACCATGCTAAAAAGGAGTATGGAAAGGAAGTCTTGAAGTCCACCCTACCTTGGCAAGACAAAGATGAAGTCCGCCTAGCCTAGAGGAGGAGAGAAAACTTAAAAATTTGGCTAAAGGAAGACTCATGAAATTGGCTAAGTATTGGCCCCTTAGAGAATAATGGCAAGACAAGTGCAAAGTCCGCCTGGACAAGTGTCCAAGACACTCCAAAGTCCGCCCTCAAGCATGATGGAAAATTTCTAAGGCATGAAGTACCTAGAGGAAAGATGTGAGATGGCAAAGAGGCCTCCAAGTCCGCCCAAAGGAGATGACACTTGTCTAGCCAACCTCAAAGTCCGCCTAAGGAAAATGTCCAAGATGATGCAAAGTCTGCTTGGGAAAGAAAAGCTATGTCCAAACTGCTATCAAGTCCGCCCTTGGCTTGAATGATACTTGTCCAAGGCAATGAGAAGTCCGCCCTAGCTCCAAGATGAAATGGCAAAGCACAAGTCAAGTCCGCCCATGAAGAGATGTCAAAGATGAAGTCAAGTCTGCCTAGACAAGAAGGAAAATGTCTAAGTGTTAGCAAAGTCCACCCTGGCTTGAAAGAACCATGTCCAAGACACTATGAAGTCCGCCTACACATGGCATGAAGTTGGTTAAGTCCGCTTGAGAGAAATGAGACATGTCCAAGGGAAGATCAAGTCCACCATGCTCTTGTCCAAGCTAGTCCAAGTCCGCCTTGGCATGCGAAGAGTAAAGTCCGCCTAGAGGGAAATGGGAAATGTCTTGCCCAGGTAGTAATTCCACCAAGCATGAAACAAAGATGGCATAGCAATCAGCAAAGTTCGCCACTTCCCAAACAAGAATTGTCCTAACCAAGTGTCAAGTCCGCCAAGGGGAGATGAAAAATGGCATGACATGTGCCAAAGTCCGCCAAGGTTAGAAACAAACATGGTAAAATTTGCCAAGAGGAAACAAAAAATGGCTGAGTGTGGAATTTTCCTACAACAAAAGAATCAAATTTTGAATAAGTATTGGAAAGAAAACAGGAATAATAAGGAGGGAAAGTAAAGAGAAAATGAATAAAATTCTTGACCAAGGATGGAATCCGCCCTACATAGCACAAGCCAGATTTAGAATTGAAGGCAAGTCCACAGGCAAAGTTCATTCGAGCATCGAGATGGCCAAAATCTTGGCTAAATGTTGAATAGTCCACATGAAGGTGTTACAAAATGAAATTGAATAGCCAAAATTTGGCTAAGTATGGGAAATACTTCACAGAGAAAGTTCCAATTTCCTCCATTGTGGCGAAAGCACGGGAGAGTTCTTCTCCAAATTCAAGGCACTTGAAGGAATTTCAAAGCAGTCAGGAAAGAAAAAGTTTAATAATTGCTCCAAGGGGAGACTTCCAGACCTCAAGTGCAAGTGAGAAGAAGAAATCAAAATCTCAAAGGAGATCCAAGATCAAAGCTAGGAAGGAACAAGCGCAAAGGACAGAGTCGTTGGCAAGGAAGGATATTCTAAGGCAAGCACGTGGAAGAAAAACAAAGTGACCAAGGAAGACATCCAGCATGCTAAGGTGGCGCCTCGTCATCTTCGAACCAATCAAATTGTTCCAAATCAACATGTAACAACTTTCTATTTTATTGTTGGTTTATATTTAGAAGAGGGACAAGTGTCCCCAAATGTAATTTTCTCATTGGTCGAGAGGTAGTTGGTTGTGACAAACCCTAATTAGGGTTTATTTTTGTAATCTTGGTCGTTGATTCGAAATCAATCTTGGCCATTGAATTGTAATCGAAGAGCCTATAAATTGAGCTCGCCCCTCATTTGTAAAGTGTGAAGAAAGTGTATGGAATTGTTGCGTATAGCTACTTTTGATAATAAAAGCTCTTATGCATGATTTGCTTTGAATCCTTCTTATTGTCAAGTGGTAGCAAGGTTACATATCTTCTTCAAAAATAGATTAGAATTAGAATAGAATTTGATTTGAAGGCATGTTAGATGAATACAAGATTTGATAGTATTGATTTATGGTGAAACTTCACTCATACTTTCTTTGAATAGATGATTTTTATTCAATGCATAAAGTTAGCCTGAGCTTATAATTGTGGATGCTTAACTTCTGTATGAATGAGTATTGTTCGATTTGATGGTAATTGTTCATGACGTGAAAATCATAAGCACATCCCTTGAAGATTGCACCCACTTTGTGTAGTTGTCCTAGTGAGGCGAAGCAAAGCATGGTTATTAGTTTCACCAAGTCAATACCATCTCTTGAATTCTTAGGAGTAGATTAGAACTTCTAAACCCTTATCTCCTTTTCAGTTTGCTTGAAGTCCATGATCCAAGACCCAAACAATAGAGCTTCACTGTCTAGACCTTCATTGTGAATTAAACGAGCCTAGCGTAAGTCCATTTGTGTATTACCAGCATATCACAACGCCCATTGAGCTTATCCACACGTCAAGACCTGACAAAAGAAACCTTGGAATCACCATATGATCTTGCAATCTTAGCATATGCGGTGGTTTTTCAAGAGAGGATAAAGTGTCTTTGGACATTTTATTCTGTGTTCGGTGGGTAATAAAACGCACACCAACAGGACCCAACAATGGTAAAACTAAAAACTATATAATCCTTGAAAGTTAAAGCATGATGTACAAAAATTAAGGTTAATTCATTCTAATAATGAGTCGCACAATGCAAATCTGACCTCATTTCAGCATAAATTGCTACATTGTGCAATAAAGGGTTTCTTGGTTGAAGATTTGGTGATATTTTGAGATTTGCTCCAAAAATACTGTGATATCTGTTTCTAAACAAGAATGTAAAATATCAAAAGTTTTAGAGGACAGGTTTCTTTCTCCCTCACTAATGCGATAAACGGAGCTCTCTATAAGAGAACCAAGGCTAGATGAATCTTCCCTTGTCATAACAGAATCAAACTTTGATGGAGCCCTTAAAGGCAAGCCAAGTCTAGCAAGTGTTGGTGGTATCATCCAGAACTGTGAAGGAGAAATAATGTGGCCTTTTGCAAACGGTATTCTCAAAGACATAAGTAATGAAGTAGAGGGCAAAGGCACTAAGCACTTTATGGAGTATATAGTTGCAGATGATTACAACTCTAATCATTAGAGACCTTAACTCCAGCCATTTCATGCTAGTGACAAAAAACCTATCTTGCCAAGTATGCCCCCCAAGGATCTTGGTCCCATACCGAACCAGTCCAGGTACTAGTCCTACAATGGAAGCAACCCAAGTTCACCCAGGGTGCACCACAAGTTCCCCACAGGGAAATTGGGGTGCCCATGCAAGACCCTAGGTGAACCTTGGGGGGCCCATGGACCACCCACAAAAAAAATCATTTTTTCAAAATATTTTTATAAACAAAAAAGTGCCAAAATAATTTCACCCTTAAGTGATAGAATTGTGAAAATGGTGTGTGCCACTAGGGTGCACCACAAGTTCCCCACAGGGAAATTGGGGTGCCCATGCAAGACCCTAGGTGAACCTTGGGGGGGCCATGGACCACCCAAAAAAAAAATCATTTTTTCAAAATATTTTTATAAACAAAAAAGTGCCAAATAATTTCACCCTTAAGTGATAGAATTGTGAAAATGGTGTATGCCATGAAGGCTTGTGTGGTTTCAAAGGCCTTAATTTTTGCTGCCCCTCAACACCAATGGGTCTCCATGTAATGTCTCCTCTCTAGTCAGTGAACTAGGAGTTAGGGTTAGCATATGACGTTGGTCCCCATAGGCTAATGAGATGTTTAGGGGACGCTTTAGAGGGCATTCAGGTTCATCAACAGGCTTGGGGTATCCAGTTCAACATATACAGCTCAGTGATCCAGTATATTGGTTGGTACGCCTTATGAAGGGAATTCAGGAGCATATCATTCATAGTTATTTTTTATAGTCAGTTATACCAGATTCAATGGTCATCACGTCTGCAGTTGGAAATTGTGTTAGGAACACTCTCAAGGGTTATTACTAGTTTATTATTGACAGTTCGCAGATTAATTGAATTATTAAAGTCAGATTACTTTAATAATTAAAGTGACTTTTTAATAAAGTACCTTATAATTTGGCGTTATAAGGGGGATAAAGTAACTTGTTATCAAAGTAATATATTTTAAGTTACTTTATGAATATTTTATTAAAAGGGCTCGTGTTTTGATAAGTAAATATTATTTTAAATGGCCACAAAAGTGGCGGTGGATTTTGAGGAGAAAAATATTGTATTATTTTTAAAGTGAATTGCCAAAAGTTGGGCACTAAGGTTTGAGAAGGTTAAAAGGCAAAAGCAAATGTTATTGATTCATTCATTGATATTGTCTATTTTGCAAAATGGTGAGAGTTGAGCAACAAGGTTTGCTGATTTGGAGAATCAAGCCATTCTAAGGATGAAATCCCTCGAATAGGACAAAGTTTGCAGGTGTGAGAGATCACCCAAAGACTCTTGATTGAATAATTTCACACTAGGATTATTATCTGAGCATTCACAAGATCCAGAAGAATATAACTTCAGATTTCCAAAGTTTTATTAGCAGATCAGAATAAGGGGTTTTGATTAATAATTGCAGATTTCATTTCCTATAGTTAGCACATGGGAATCCAAATTACTTGGATAACTTGTTGAGCACGTGGAAACACCTCCATTGCAAGCCGTACAGATCTGATCTGTCATTTGTAGCAGGCCGTACAAATATACTGAGGTGCGAGGATCCCAAATTGCAAAAATATCCATTTCTTGCCAGCACGTGTGTAATGTCCTAAACAAATTTTGACTTAATTTTCACCTTTTAAAGCCTTGGACATTTCATCAAACAATTGTCTTGCATCTGATATCTGTTGTTTGTATGTTTCCTTTTGGAGTTTTGGTTTTGTATGAAGATGCAATTGCATGAAAGACTTGTCTAATTTTCCCAGCAACTTGTTAATGCAATGCAAAATATTATACTGATTTCTAAATTACCATATGACTGAAAATGAATACATATATTCAGTTACAGCTATGACATTCTGTCAAACATTTTATAGACTAACTCCAAACTTCTCATTGTAAATAAGATTCCAAACTAACAATGCAAATAAGACTCCAACTTCATTTTGCATTGATGGTAAACATATTACAATTGCAATATCACTGTTGCTGATATGACAGTTATATGCTTCCTAAAAACAATTCCAAATGCCAAACAAAATAAGAACCTGGATGGCGTCTAGCAATGGTGCAATCTCTTTTGGCAGCCACAACTAGTCTTCCAACAGAATTTAAATCTTTGAAGCCCAGCTATATTCTAATACAACAGAGACATATTCTCCAGGGTCATGTTGAATAGAAATGTGCCAAAATTTATTGAGATATTCCCCAAAACTTTGACTATACACAGAACTCTCTACTTTCAGTTCGAACTTTCAAAATATTCAATGCTTTTGACTTTTCCTAGCCTCCAACTTATTTAATCAATTTCTTCATAAGACCCATTAACTCCAAAGACCACATCTCTTACAAGTTTGTCTTTTCCTCCAAATTATTGTGTCTCTTTTGATCGAACCTTTCGTGATATAAAACAATCAAGCATATTGTGGCGTCGACCTCCTCTCACATGCCACAATTTTGCAAGCAGCTCCCGATTGGAATATCAAACTAAGTAATGCTCTTAATACTTGGCGGCTAGAAAGCTTGGCGTCTATCTTCAGATTTCGATCCTCTCAAAATTTTCCTTTTCTGAATGATCATATGCCGCCCAAGCAGCTCCCAATCAATGGTCTTGGACTCTTAGTTTTTATCGAACCTTGCCTTTGTTTGTCTTTATTCTCTTTTTTTTTTTTGTCTCTTCTCTAATGCGTCTGTATCTACAGTTGACTCCTTAATTAGAATAAATAATATTCGATCCCAAATAAAATCATTTCTTTTCCAAAAGCACGACTTCCAACATATATTCTATCAACTTCAAAGGCTCGATATTCTCCTCAATAAACTCAATACCAAAGTAGATGTTTAAGCAGCTTCTTTGACCTATATGGTGCTGACGATTTTGTCTCTTCTACAGACTCTAATTTGTCTGTCTTGTACCTGCAAAATAGTCTTCAAAACAAATTGGCAATTATCTCAAATTAACCAAACTTCCCAAATTTCTTTAGTACTGAAATCTGCCAATTATTTTTTTATTGAATTGCTCCCAGCTGCAATTTGCTTCCACAAACTAAAAGTTTTCTTTACCAAAGTCTGCAAATATCGATTTACTCTTGCTTCCCCAAATTTGGTCTTTAGACCATTAAATTTGACAAAATTCAAACCAGCAAGTTTCCTTCCTCCAATGAAGTGATGCTTACAACAATACCTCAGCTGTTGTAAGTAGATTTCTCCCAAATGTGATTGCAACAATAAACCAACTACTGCAATGGTGATGATGAGATAATAAACCAGCTATCACATTAACTTGGCTAGGGCAATAATACATCAGCTATTGCACCCAATTTGCTAATACTCAGAATTGCAATAATACAACAGCTATTGCAATTAAATCTCCTCAATGAAGCACAAGTAGAAACCCTGGATGGATTTCTCAACACTTCCAGCTAGGGTTGATCTTTCACAACTAAACCTAGTACTCTAGAGTCTTCAAACCCTCGAGCAAGCTAAACATTCAACTTCAGCTTCTTACCAATCTGGTAATGAGATATGAAATTCAAATTAAATGTGTCCAAATGCTTAGCCAACAGCTTCTTAAATACATTTCTCAATGCTTTTTCAAGAAGCTTCTAGAAGAATATTATTTTATTCCTCAAGTGACTTTTATTATTTTATTTTTAAGTCATTTAAGTCACTTTATTATTAAATTAATTAAATAATAAGTCATCCCGTTTGATATTATATTTTATTAGAATAACTTAATAAATAATTAATTTAATATACTTCCAATTCGGGGACATGACAGTCCTCCCTTCCCAAAGATTGTTTGCCCTCAAACAATCTGCTACTACCAATCCAACTCAACTGCCACATGAATGACAACTCATTTGTGCCTCTCCACCAACTATCTAGATCCCAAATGATCATAAGAAGAACTCCAACCAACATCCACTAAATATAGCTGAAGCTCCTGTCACTATGAAGTGCTATCAATCTGTGAGGGCTAACTATCCAACAAGAGAACTCCTAGATCCCAAACCTATATATCTGCCCCACCATGCCGACTCCAAGTACTACCATAATAATCCTCATGCATCCAAACTCTCCAAAAACAATCTCAATTTGGATCACATGAGCAAGCTGGAAGTCCCTCCATATCAACACCAATGGACTTTTGTCGTGCCACTCTAATAACCCCTAGAATCCAATCGAACCAAATCTCAAGCTCCTACTTATGAGATTTACAAGATTTGGATTCATCACCTGAAGTCAAAGATGTACCATACCAAAGTGAACCCAAACTCTTGTACTTCAACCCACTTCTATGTGTAAACAATGAAATGGTCAAATCCTAAACATGTGGGCTAAAGGTAAACTAATGAGCACACCTCATAATGCAATCGAGGTGAAACTCTCTTGCCTGTGCTAATGGAATACCTGAATAGTCAGGTGTATTCCATCCAATATGACCATCCTCAAAAGAAGACTCACAACTCCAAGCTGGATGAGTTGGTCTTACAGCAATGCCATCAAGACCTCTCTCAGCAAGCAGCTGCAAGTATCCTGCCTCGCTTTCAAGAGTGAGAAGAATACCATCAGGAATGCCATCTACTACCCGAAGAGAAACTGGAACATCATCCAAGTCCAATGTGCAAGACCTAGAAGAAACCATCTTCTTCTGAAAAGACTGACCAATGTCAATCTCAAAACTGTCGATCAAATCTGCCATGAGGCCTAAACCTGCAACCAATATTGATGTACCTATATCAATCTAATCCACACTGAATGGTCTCCTGCAGATATGAAAATGCCAATCATTGGTGCATAAAACAAATACCAGGCTCTGACAAGCTACTGGCATGAATCAAAACAGCACCCTACATCCTATGAATCAAATCCATGACGAAGTAAAAAGTGTCTCTACTGCCCAAAGATGAGAAGAACTCATCATCACTCCATCCTCTAACTCCAAATTATCACTTGGCAAAACTCGGACCAGCAAAGTAGGACAGCCATCAATCCATGAAGTAGGAGGTGAAACACAAGAGGATGGTGTTGGAATACTGTTGCCAACATGTCTATCTCCAACCCATAGATTGAAATCAATTGGCAACTCAATCAAGTCCTGCAAACACTTAATCTGATTTGGAATTAGGACAGCACTAATTCCATCAATAGAAATATCCTCAATGCCCTGATTAGGTGTCTCAACACAAGAGGGCTCAAGCTGCTCTATATACTCATCATCCAACTCAACTGCTCCAATAGATGATGGAACCTACAATCCAAATGATATCAACTCCTCAGTAGTCAACTGCTCTCTGAACCTCTCATTTTTTTGCTCAACCAACCTTCTTGCGAGATCATATGCTACAAATGAAACATGTAGTTCTCTTCTCCAAATGGCTAACAAATTTGATTCTAGTTGGTGCAAACATCATCATTTTTATCAAGGAGCGAGGACAAGATAGTGAACATACTTTTCTTCACGAAGTGATTGAATAACCGAAGGATAAGACCGTCATAATCACATATGGCAACACATGGTTGTACTTTTTCCATCGTTGCTAGAATCTTAACCCTCTTATTGAAAGTAGGTCTTTTGATGTCATGTATCCCCTAACAGCTTTCAACCATCAACTGCATAACTTGTCTCATCTTGCCACTTTCATAAGGTTCTTATGGAGCTAGAATCCTCATGATTCACTAATACAAGTGACAACTGCTAATCTAACCTCCTCATCTTGATGTTGCAAAAGTTTTGGCTTACCCAAAGAGTGTACCAAAGGGACCATATCTTCACGCATTGTTTGAGAAGGTGCCTGTCCAACCTTACACAAACAACTTTCAACCTCTTCTAAAATGTTAAGAAGAGTTGCTTTAAACTGTGGTACGACTTTTAGCTTTTCACCCACGAACTTGATTGCCTTCCCCAATCCTTTTTCCCATTCTTTATTCCATAATTCCATCATTTTCATCATTTTACCCTAGTGTTGAATAAATGCCAACACAGCTTCCTCTAAATTGCTAGAAGTGTCCATCTGAAATTCTAATCTGCAATTGATTTGCTAAAACAATGACCAATCTACCCAACAGGCTGGCAGAATCCAAGCTCTGATACCACTGTAATGTCCTAAACAAATTCTGGCTTGAATTTCACCTTTTTAAGCCTTGGACATTTCATCAAACAATTGTCTTGCATCTGATATCTGTTGTTTGTATGTTTCCTTTTGGAGTTTTGATTTTCTATGAAGATGCAATTGCATGAAAGACTTGTCTAATTTTCCCAGCAACTTGTTAATGCAATGCAAAGTATTATACTAATTTCTAAATTACCATATGACTGAAAATGCATGCATATATTCAGTTACAGCTATGACATTTTGTCAAACATTTTACAGACCAACTCCAAACTTCTCATTGTAAATAAGATTCCAAACTAACAATGCAAATAAGACTCCAACTTCATTTTGCATTGACTGTAAACATATTACAATTGCAATATCACTATTGCTGATATGACAGTTATATGCTTCC
>VDFB02002768.1:121051-202069 GCA_007258455.2 Sequoia sempervirens | reverse complement strand
CTCTCTCTCTCTCTCACCCCTCTCCCTCTCTTAGGTCTCTCTCTCTCTCAACCCTCTCCCTCTGTTAGGTATCTCTCTCTCCCTCTCAGCCCTCTCCCTCCTACTCGCTCTCCCTCTCTTAGGTCTCTCTCTCTCAGCCCTCTCCCTCCTACCCCTTCTCCCTCTGTTAGGTATCTCTCTCTCTCTCAACCCTCTCCCTCCTACCCCCCTCTCCCTCTCTTTGGTCTCTCTCTCTCTCTCAACCCTCTCCCTCCTACCCCCTCTCCCTCTGTTAGGTCTATCTCTCTGTCAACCCTCTCCCTCCTACCCCCTCTCCCTCTTTTAGGTCTCTCTCTCCCTCTCAACCCTCTCCTTCCTACCCCCTCTCCCTCTCTCTCTCTCAACCCTCTACCTCCTATGTTGGAAAAATATGTCTCAATCCCATAGGCTAAAACCTTTATTGGAGCCAAGTCAGTGTGACATATTCTATGTCTGATTGATGAGCAGATTTGTAACCTTATATTTTGTACAAGTCATTGTGACCTTGCAGAAGTCTTGCCGAATGGTTACACATTGGAGTCTTCGATGTGACATGTTGTGTTTGTTGTGTTCTCTTACCGCGTGGAGATCTCTAGCCGATAGGCCATACATATCGTTTATCAAGGAGACCCTTGGCCGAAAGGCTTAGTTCAGGAAGAAGCCTTAGCGATGAAGAAAGGTCTCACCAATGGGGCAAATATTGGAGTCTTCGCGGTGACACAATGACTTCGGTATGAAGTCTCAATGGCCGATGGAGAGTCTCGCCGATGATTAGGGGTCTTCGATATAACTCTTGGTGAATGGTGGTCTCGGGGTAACTTGGAGAACTCAGTAAGAACTCTCAGCGAAGAGTGGTATGTCTGACCGATAGCATTTGCTTGGTGTCCTCAGAGTAACATGTGATGGCTCGGTAAGAAGTCTTACCAATTTTTTGGTGCTCGATGTAACTAGAGGGGTCTCGGTGTGAAGTCTCAGTGACAAACGAAAGTCTTGCTAACTGTTGATCACTTTGGAGAAAGTCTTTGAACCTCGGTATGATCTCTTGGCGAAAGATGATAGTCTCACCGATGTAAGTTGTATTGTCTATGTGACTTTTGAACATCGGTATGAAGTCCTGGTGAAAGCGATGAGTCTCGCCGACTGGTGGATGCACACGGATTACCATGAAGGCTTGGTGTGAGGTCCTGGTGAGAGCGGTAGTCTTGCCGAAGGGAAAACTAAAGTTGATGCAACGGGTGAACTCGATAGAACCTCTTGTCGATTGTAAGGACTCTTGGCGATATCATATGCTGACTATGTTGGCATCAGGGAGACACGGACAGTGTCTCACCGATATGCCAACATAGCTTGACATGGTTATCGTAACGCGAGTGTGCTATTAACCAGTAGAGATATGTTCATTTAGGATTAAATAACGCACTCACATTATCACCAAAAATGGTAAAAATCACAATATACCTGTGATATCGGCCCACATTCTGCATATTCTCCTAGTTTTGCATGTGCTCCAACAAAAAGTAGCTTTTTGGTGATTAAGTGAAATGTGCATGGATGATTTTGAGATTCCATCACCTTTTCATGAAATAGTAGAGTTTTCATGTTGAGAGGCATATAATATCAATTCATGTTTGAATTATAGTGATAATTGATATAGAATTGAAATTTGGAGGTGAACAAGCTTTTGAAGAAGTTAAATTTTTGAGGAGTTTGAGGAAGGAAGAAGCAAAGGCTGCATAATTGGGCAGAACTCCTCTATTTGAAACTTTGCTTTTTTAGGTATGTGAAATCTTTGTACATTTTCTTTCATTCTATTATGGATTTCTTTCATTTTTGTTGTTTAGCTTATTCCATGTTGATCAAATTGTTTGTTTGTGATGCAATATCAGATTGCCAAGCCACTCAACAACATCATTTCTTTAGGGAACTTCCTTCCCAAATCAATAAAGAGTAAAAGATCAATTTATACAAAATTTGTCAAATTCATCCAAAACTACTTTTCATTCAACCAAAATCCATTTATTTCATTTCAAGTTATAAAGCTATCAGTAGCCAATTCACCATCTCCATAAAGCAAACCATTTTTAGAATCAACTTTCAACTTTGTTATTGTCATAAACAATACAACAATCACTCATCAACTCAACTTGCCCCTTCAAGGCAAAAACAATCAAACACCTCTGTTCCTTAGACCTGCAATCAAACATCATCCTAGCCATTTAAGATATCTTTGCTCAAATCCACACATCCATCATCCTATCTTCACTTAAACACCATTTGTAACAACAACAAGCAACATTAGTTTAACACTATCACCAGACCTTTAAGATACCAATTTCATCATTTTTTGATTGTAATATTCCAATATATTAGTATAGACACACTCTGACTACTTTGCATTCAAGAAACCATTGCCATATATTGGAAACATATGCCCAAATCATCAAATATTTCACAATCTACCTTCAAAACATTACCAAGCATAGACACAACTGTGGCATCACAAATGAGACTACTCCCAAGCAGTTAACAACATTCCTTTCGTTGTTTCTACATATTCTCTATTTTTAGCAAACAATGCCAAATATATCTAGGAGGCCAACATTCCATCTAATCGGGCGATTCCTTTTCTATCATAATGCATTTACACAATCCCAATACAGATTCTCAGGCCTATTTTGATCCTTTTCAACATACTATAGAATTTTATACACTTATTTCACAAAATAGAGTAGAACCAACATGCTATCTACTAGTAAAAGCCCTTAAATAGGTCAATTTATCAAAGCAAGTCATCGTAGAACTACTCACTAATCCACCAAACCTGCAAACAGTCTTAGGCCATGTGTAGAAACTCACAAATAAACAAGTTTGAAGATGGGAAACACCCATCAATACACAAAATCAATAAACATTTGATTATAGGGTGGAAACACACCAACCATGAGGGTTTCTTTAATGAAACATTTGAAAAACCTCTACTACTCCACCCAACGATTGAAACATGCTTCATTATGTCTATAAATTATTTTGAAATCATTTCTAAGCTCCTCTACATGTTGTTTCCTCAAACCCTACTTGAAAACACCATTTTTTTGAATGAGAATTCAAAATTTTGTTCATGCAATAGTATCCTGACTTCTTATTTCTATTTACCCCTGCCACACACATCTTCACATTCAAAAGACACTAAATATGATCCATTCCACTGACCTACTAGCCCTACATCGGTGGAATGGATAAGAATCACTTTTTAGACTCTCTAAACAATTCTAAGGAAACCACCGACCGAGACTTAGGAAACCAAGTTCAAATTAGATTAATTATTTGAATTACAATTCCTACAACTTTCAAGAATGAAAGAAGTCTCTTTCCCTAACAAGAATCAAATCTTAGAACATGCTTGAATCACTATGCAACCAGAAAACAAGAATAGAAAGGGTTTCCAAAATAATTGAGCAGAGGTTTTTTTATTAATTTTTATGGATTTTTGGGATACAAGATCTTCCTTTCTTGAGCTTACAATTCTTTTTAAACATGTCTAAATCAGTTGAAATAACTGCCTCTTCATCTTCATCAACCCATCCTTTCCCTTCCACAAAAAAGACTCTTCACCTTCCTGCTTTTGTGCAATTTTACATTTTACAATAATTGACAACTTTTATTATAAAAATCAACTTTTCAATAATATCACCTAGTGACCTATTTCATGGTGCAAATACATTGAAATTCATCATTTAATGACCTCCACTCATCATATTTACTTGAAAATTACAAATTGAAGAAATTAGCCTTTTGAAGGAATTCCATGACCTAGGTGCTCCTGCACTAGTTTGTCATGTTACAACCTTACGTTTTCAATGGACATTTTAAATCACACAATTCGATACACTTTCCTATTACATTTTTAAACCAAATCTCTTTGAGGCATTTTGTTATATTTAACAATTAACTTTCTTTGTGTATGCTTTCAAAGCTATCATTGTTATTTTGCCATACAGTTATACAAACCAGCTTTCATTGACTTTCTTTGTGTATGCTTCCAAAGCTTTCATTGAGTTATGCTTCCAAAGCTTTCAATTAGTTAATTTGACAACTTAGTACTTTTTGCACAGGTAAAATTATTTGTCATGCCAAAGAAACTAACCGTTAAAAGGAAAAAACTAATAGATGATCAACTCCAAGCCATCAAAGATAAAGAGAGAAAACTGATGAGGGAATATCATGAAAAGCAAAAATTGGGAACGATTGATGAAAACAAGCCAGTTTTAGAGGAACCTTAACTATCAAAATGAGAAAAGAAATTGGTAGCACAAAGGGCATGAATGCGAAAGAGTCATGCTAGGGGATATGCATATACCGTAGTTGGAGACACACCCTCTACCGCAAGTGAATACGAAGGGACTCCATTAAGCACAAGTGAATATGGAGGGATGCCATCTACCACAATTGAGTATGGTTGGACACCATCCACCACATCTGAAGTTGAGAGTACATCATCACTCAGAGTTGAGGAATAAGGTATGCCAGCATCCCCACGTGAACCTCAAGGTATGCCTTCTATTCCACCCTCGATCAAAGGTACGCAATCTAGCCCACCTCAATTAAATATTGATGAAATTGCTAATGTTGAGATGTATGTACCTAAGAGAACACCACCTAGAATTTTGCATAGAAAGCCAAAGTTTTTGTGTATTGATGGGGATATTTTTTTTCAGCACATGGAGGTGGATTCCATAGCACTTATGCAGAAGATATGTTGATAAGATTTGGAAATGTTCTTTGAAGGCTAAATGAGACTCTAAGATGTCAGCCCATTTGTTCAAATGATGTAGGGTTTTAAAGTATAGAAACATCATAGAAGAATCTTGGGTTGAGAACATGAATGCATCAAGTGAAAACACTATTGTGGAGAATCTAATGGATGATTATGACATTGTGGGTAAGACCTCACACTCAAAGGATAGTAATGTCACACGACGTGTCATTACATCGACTTTGGTAAGCTATCAAACAAAGAGATCTTGCCTCATTAAAAAGACAAGTGAACAAATGGGAATTGGTAGAAAAACTTTATCAAAAGCCGTTCAAAGGTAGCAAAGAATTGAGGGCACTGATTCAAATGAATTATGGGAATTCTCGAGGAGACTGCCACACAAAGATAAAAAAGTTGTTGAAGCATTGAGAACACTAATTGAAGATTATTGGAAGAATAATACAGGAGGCCATCTCTGAATCAAAGGGATGTAGTAAGAAGGAGAATCGGTAGTCAAATCCGTGAGCCACATCCAAAGCATTTTTTGGATACGACTCAAACCCAATTTTTTCATAAATTTCAAAATTCTTATCCTCAAATTAGTATTTCTCAAAGATTTTTTGAAATGATTAAAACCTTTTATGTCAAGATAAATCACACATGCACTAATTGTTGTTGTAAACTACATATTGAATTCTCTAACCATTATGATGTTTTATCATTCTATATGTTTACATTTGCATACTAATGATGTTTTGCAAGATTGTGGCATAGAAACACAAAATATTCAAGAAAGTTCTTATCAAAAATTTTATGTGAAATAGAGGATGGCCAAATATTCTATAGGATAGCATGCTTGGATGGTTCATGCGAGCGTTGCGGTGGCTTGCAATGAATGCTAGTATGTCAACATATGGAAAGCGCATATGAGGCGGGACAAAAACTAGTAGAGTTCGGGAAGTATAAAACAGTCGCATATGCTACAAAAGATGGGTCTAAAGCAAAAAGCTATGAGTTGGTTATTTAGAAGATTCCAATGTATCAGTTCATGTCCATGTTTCATGAGAATCTAGTGTATGAGTATGCAAGGCATACCCATAGAGCCCGATGGCTGGACACACAATTCAAGCTATGCAAGGACACCTTTCCATTTGGTAGCATAGTATCAGTGGTTGACTTTGTAGAGAACTACACTCTACAGCCACAACATGAGGTACAGTCACAGTATTACAACTCCACACAAGTTTCAATATTTGTGCACATAGCATTCATACATGCAACTAAAATTACAAAGGATGAAAGGAAGGTATTGAGGGAGTATCACTTTTATATTAGTGATGATTGCACACATTCTCTAGAGTACATGAAAGGTTGCTTCCAGATGTTCTACAATCATTTGGCTTAGAGGGGCATATCATATGATCGACATATAATATGGTCAGATAATTGTGCAGCACAGTTCAAGAATGCATGCATGTTCTACTGGTTGTGCAAGATGCATCTCACTACACGTCTTCAACATATGTGGAAATTTTTTAAGGATGCACATGGAAAGGGAGAGCATGACGGTGCAAGAGCATGCATGAAAAGAGCATTAGCATGAGAAGAGTTAAAGTATAAAGATAGCACACAGTTGATAGATGCAAGATCACTCGTCGAGTGGTGTAATGGTTCAATGGGTCCAGGTAATGAAGGTACATCTTCAGTTCATAGATTTTTTTGGTTGATGGATGATACTAACATTGCACCATATGAGGATTGTTGTACACTAATAGGATCGAGTGAGTTGCATTCTTTCCTTAGCTCAAATGCAAGTTCATGGAGTATCGATACATGTAAGATGGCATGCTTTTGTTCTTCATGTACAATGCAATCTTGGAATGATTGTGAGTTAGGGGATTTGGTTGACAAATGGTTGACAAGTTATCTTAGCCCACTTCACATGTATCACCCTTCAATGGCATTGGAACTAACATGGATGGAATCATCGGTCGACTTTGACCATGTATCGGATCTAGTTCAACCAGGTAATATATCTACTTTCTTAGTATTTGAAATTCCATATTGTTATCTTACTTTGTACTATATTCTTAATGTTGACTAATTTCAAGAGATATGCCACACATATAAATGCAGGGCATGTTTATGCAGTTATTGTAGATGAAGACAATGAAGAGGGTACAGACTATTACTTGTGTCATTGTGTTGAGGAAAAAAAGAAATTGGAAGCCCCAATTATAGATGGAGAAAACATTAAATACCCTACAGGCTCAGTTGTTGTTACTGGAACATGCCTAAGAAGGTACCCACATAAGAGTGTTAAACATTGGTTGTTTGAGGAATTTGACATGCATCATAAGATTCTTCATTACTAAAACCTTGTCGTGGCATCCAATGTTCGTTTGAGAAAATATGTGGGTAGACCTTTGAACAAGACCTTGTGGAAGGTCCGTGAGTCTGACCATGAGGCAATACTTGACACAATAAGGAGTAGAGCAGACCTAGATGGTTCATTGGATTAATTTGTAACTATATGCACAACAGTTCTTATTAATTTATACTTGTATCCACGTTAGTTTGGTTGATGCCAATGCTATCATCTTATTTTACTTTGTGTATCTGTATGTAACTAGGCAAACATTGATTGGTGTCCCCTTGCATAAAATGCAGATTTATTATCCATCCAAGAGAATCTCAAGCAGAAAAGAAATGCAACATCCTTATTTTGATGATCTTGACAAATCTCAATTATGATTTTAAGCCATTAAAAAAGTGTGTGCAAAGCTTGATGAGGAAATTTCAAGTTATTCATTTGAATTTAACCTTATCATGACCACCTATGACATTAGAAATTATAAGAGCATCTCAGTTTTAATAAAATTCTATTCATGGAGGCATGAACCAAGGCCCGTTGAACTCTTTGAAAAAATGCCTCAAATAAATGTGGTCTCATGGTGATGGAATGGCATGACGAATGCCATGACAAGCAAATTGTTGTGGATTGTCATGGCATTCCATCACCATTGAGACCACAAATCTTTGAGGCTTTTTTTCAAATAATTTGCTTCCTTTTCTATGCTATTGCTTATTAGTATGCTTTGATAGATTTTTTCCAAGAATCCATAGCTTTTTTGGAAGCACCTATTTTAAGCTTTTAGCCATTGTAACAAGGAAGCAAATTGTTTGATAGAATGATTTGGTAAACATGTATGATAAATGTACTAGCATAGAGAAGGAAGTGAACTGTTTGAAAAAATGCCTCAAAGAAATGTGGTCTCATGGTGATGGAATTCCATGAAAATCCACAACAATTTGCTTGTCATGTGATGCATAGGGGATGAGACTTTAGTCAAAACTCAAAGTTTCAAGGATTACAATGATGCAATCTCAAACACTCTTCCAGGCACCCTGATGGAGACAAGCCTCAATAGTGCACTTATAACTTAGATGCTTTCCTAATGGACCCAAACCTTTGGAGTGATCTCAAGGAACTCAAAAAAACTTGTCTTGAATTCTTTCAAATCCCCAAACCTCTGCCTTAGACAAAACTCACTTTTTGCACCTTGACTAGGCTTCTAGCCCAACTAGGCTTCTAGCGATGGTTTTTTTACTTTTCAATCAACTTCCCCAAAGGAATCCTCAATATAATGACTGATTCAAATGTGATTCATGATGATACACAACATATCAAATCATTTATGGCGCTTGTTCTCGATCAAATCTACCAAAATATGTTGTTTCCTCAAATTTAAGGACTAATTAGCCCACTTTTTCAAAGCAACCCCTCTCTAAACTTATCCCCTGAATATGAAACTTTAAAAAATGTTTTAAAATGTTCCCAAACCAAATATTTTCAAGGTATTAGTCTTCTTTGACACCCTCAACACCCTAAATCACAAAATAATCAATAAATTGCTCCAAAACTAGGGCCTCTTGAAAATTAGCGTTCCCAACACTTCCAAAACCTTCTCTTGGACTTTTCACCAATAACGCAACATATCTAAACACATTAAACTCAGAAATATACCACTTATTAAGTTAGATCTTCTACTGCTACACTTTAGGCACCATTTTCATGCTCTTTTCCTTGCTAAAACTCGGTGTACACCGAAGAATCACTCTTTCTTGCACAATATCTTGTTATATCTGTATAATAAAAGTTAGATATGATCCATTTCACAAGTTTTCAGTCACACTCTCCCATGAAATGGATCATTTATTCATGAAGACTCTCAAAACTAGTGAAAAATATGTACTTTTTGAGGACAATCAGCAATATAACACAAGAAACTGATTCCCAACATTATTCAGGTCATTAAAAAGGTTAAATGCATGTAAATACAAGTTCTTAAACCATCCAAATGAGCATGACACCAAAAGGAATCAGAGATTCTTAAAAAAAAACTCAAGAAAATGAAAAAAAATTGAAGTTTTTATTGATTTTTTGTAGCAGTCCGTACAACACTTGCAATATCAGCCAACCCTCCATACAAATGCTTTCTCCAGTCTTATAGACTCATCCTAAAACTGTACCAACTAATTAGAATTTATTTTATTACATTATTGTGATTAAAACTCCTAAAACTCACTTTTCCACCCAAAGTTGGATTTCAAAAATTTGAATTTCCAACATTGCAATTTATTAACTCCTATTAACTATAAAGCTTCCAAAACTATTATGTATATCATCATTCAACCTTATTTAACCTAATTAAAACATCATATACCTATTTAAACTCCTAGAACATCATTGTTCCATTTCCAAGTCAATTTGGTCCTATGGTCCTTATCAGGACCCTTAGGACTTTTGATCTTCCTGTTACACTCATCCATTTCGAATGCCATTATAGGCTTCAAAATGCTATAATTGATGCTATAGAAAGGTTTATAGGCCTTCAAGACCTCTACCATCTTCTGACTCTCCAAATGATCCTCAAGGAGCTTGGGTGCTCCTGTACCATCATGGCATTCCACCACCATGAGACCACATTTCTTTGAGGCATTTTTTTCAAATAGTTCATTCCCTTGCCTATGCTATTGCTTACTATTATGCTATGATATATTTTTTGTAAGCATCCATAGCTTGTTCGAAAGCACCTATTTTAGGCTTTTAGTCATAGCAGCAAGGCAATGAGCTGTTTGGCTAAATGCTTTGATAGACATGTATGAAAAATGTTTTAGCATAGACAAGGTAGTGAACTCTTTGAAAAAATGCCTCAAAGAAATGAGGTCTCATGGTGATGGAATACCATGAAAATCAAAAGCATTTGATTGTCATGGCATTCCATCAGGTCATGAGACCTCATTTCTTTGAGGCATTTTTTCAAAGAGTTCACCTACTTCTATGATATTGCTTACTATTATAAGTTGATTTTTTTCCAAGCATCCATAGCTTGTTCAAAAGCACTTGTTTTAGGCTTTTAGCCATAGAAACAAGGAAACACTTGAACTATTTGACAAAATGCTTTGGTAGACATGTATGAAAAATGTGGTAGTATAGACAAGGAAGTGAACTATTTGAAAAAATGCCTCAAAGAAATGTGGTCTCATAGACAACCAAATGCAATTGGTAGCTGCTCCTACTTATTTGTTATGCAATGTGAAGCAATTGCATAACTGCTTAGGTTGACTTTGTAAAAACTATATTGTAATTGAAATTTTGTCATCTATCAACATCTAGCTATTAGTTATGAAATGTGAAGCAATGCTTTAAGTTTGAAAGATGTGAAATGCAATGCAATCAATGTTATGAATATAAACTACAAAAATCTAGTTTTTTATAAGTTACCGGTTTAGTTTTGGGTTCGAGATCAGGTTCGAGAACCCAGTTCGCCAATTTGGGAAAAAAATTTTGGGGGTTGGGTTCATTTTGGGTTCAGTCATACAAAAACATATAAAAATCAGAAATATATACATATTTGTAGCAGTAATCAA
Source organism: Sequoia sempervirens (assembly GCA_007258455.2). Classification (NCBI taxonomy): domain Eukaryota; kingdom Viridiplantae; phylum Streptophyta; class Pinopsida; order Cupressales; family Cupressaceae; genus Sequoia; species Sequoia sempervirens. The sequence goes on along the minus strand of VDFB02002768.1, from coordinate 191,364 downwards.
GTTCAGAATACACCACCATATTAATAGTCAAACAACATAGAAAAAATACACCACCACTTTCATGGTGAAATATTAAAATATTAGTGATCTACTCGAATGTCATGATACAAAATTATAAATTAAAGTTCAAACATAAAAATTTCAAGTGTTTACAATCAGCCATTATTGATCATTGATCAATCTGAAAAGTGTGAACATTTTTCTATGTGGAAGGCAAACAAGAAAACAGTGTTACATAATTATTTACATTGTGAAAGAGCCAAAACCTTTTTCTTGCAGATCGTAGAAGAATCTCAGTGATTTTTTGGGTGTCCTTGCCTTGGAACGGAACTATCCTGAGCCATGAATGATTGACCAAGAACTGTGAGAAAGAAATAAGATAAATCACATGCAACTTGTTGCAATTTCTTTCCTTGGGAAAAAGGGTAAAGTTTGCTTTTCAGGGAGAATCTCCTTTAGAGTTTGAACACATTGATAATTTTCAAGATAGAATTAGCCAAATATGTCATCTAGGTTTGAAGCTTTTAGGTAAAATTTTTGCTTCTTAAAATTTTGTTCAAAATTCAAGATGCGGGCTCTCCTCCCTTAGGGAAGAGAAGGCCTATCAAAACTAGCACTCTTATGGAACACTTCTTAAGTTCTTGTTGATGCAGTATTAGATGTGAGTTTCAAAATAGGCATGGTTATATAAATTCTCATCTCACGACTATCATTGCATCAAATTAAGAATTTTCAATCCTTTATGGTCTAGAGAAGAGAAGTATGGAGTAGTGTTCCAAAGCTAAAGTCTTATATTGTGAATCTCTTTGCTATGAGTGGTTCAAAAATGAGGAATCTATCTTCTGCACCAAATGAGAAATATTCACAATATGTGCTAGGAAGGAATAAGTCCATAAGATCGAGTACGCAAGAACTGAGAATTGAAAAATTGGCTTACATTTGACTTCCAAACATAGAAATTTTCACACTTTTCAATGTTCACACATAAGTCAAAAAATATATGTGCGTAAGTTGTAAAGTATACACTTGAATACATGTAACTCATATCTATTGAACCATGAATTTATAATTTGCAAATATGGACACCATCGATAAAAAGATTTGCATTAAGAAAATAACCATGTATGCATATATCAATATATGTCGATATAAGTATAAAATATAGTACAAAATTGCCATGTAGGAATACAACAAAGGGCTCTGTGCATTCAAAATTCATTTCTCTCCATGCTCTGGTTCAAATACAATTTTCTTTCCCTTTGCTAGGCAATCCCAAGGCGATAAGTCTATCACCCATTTTTGCTGTGCTCGAGGAGTGCTCCTGCTGCTCCTCCTAGTGTTTAGCTTCTGGTGAAGTTTCAACTGTTACAATAAGAAGTAAAGACATTAATATATAGAAATTACATTATAAAAATTAATATATTTAACAAAATAATCACTTATGGCCATCTCACAATCACTCTCCTTGATGGAAATATTTGCACGCCAATGCTCAGGCATGCTCAAGCCCTGTATAAACTATCCAAATAGGAATTAAACTACGAATCAATAATGGTTTGATTTTTCACTAGAACTAGTTCATCTATAACAATGAATGTAAATTGAAATTTAGTAATTTGCCTCAAACCTCCCCTGTCAGAGCCATCAAGGATTGTATAGCGGAGGAAACATCAATATCCATTGCCCTCATAACATTTGGTGGTGTTTCTATCACCAACATCTGAAAATAAAAGAACAAATTATTCAATCACAGAAAAGTTACAATAGTGATTTGGACATGTGATGACTTATAATGTATGAGATATAATGAACAAAATTTTGAGTACAAGTATTAAACAGATATATTTCTAATTATTAGTTATCGAATTTGAAGTAATGCTTTGATTTTGAATGATCTGTGTAATGCAACGTAAGGTCAACAATATGAATATAAACTACATAAATCTATTAAACTTAGAATTCATTACTTAAGTTCTCTTTAAATTCCATATTACCTCCATGAACGTTTGATCAAATCTACTGGCACTCAGAGGTGTTTTCTTGAAACCTCCAATAGTACCCTGTTCAACATCCAAAATCACATATTAAAATACCATTCGTAAAACAATGCTATTAACACATGTAATAAATTTATAATTTTTTACTAACTTTACATACCCCACTGATAGGTGTACTGTAAAAATAAGTAGGTGGATGACTGGTGTATCCAGTCTCTACATTGTGACCCTGCAATTTTATTAAAATAATAAAAATAAATTAGTTAATCTTGCATTTCACAATCAAAATTTAATAAATTAAATTCAATGAACATGCTAGATTTTACCTGAGTCTCAATGCCATATGCATCATGCAAAATTTCAGCCATCCTCTCCATCTTCGTAGATGCATACGAATCAGGCTGCGTAGTAGCATATGGATCTTGTGTAGCACCCTCTTGAGTGTCGGTAGGGTCATACGAACAAGTTGCCCCACAATATTGACACACATGGGTTCAAAGGCCACCACCTGGAGACTCCCTAGATGGAATTGTACAATAGGGCTAGTGTGATGGATGACACTCTAGGTCAAAGTTGTGATCACCTGCAATGTCTCTATGTCGGCACTCTCCTTCACAATGGCAGGCATCACAATCTGCTCACGAGGCGGCCTAGCGAGAGGTCGTCTCCCTTGCTACGTAGGATCCAACTGTGCACCGGGCCTATCCTGAGCTGACCCCCCACCTCTCCACTGGAAATCCCTCATATCAAAATAATTTGGTATTTTTTTCAATACAAACTCATTGTATAGTTTCCTAAGAAAATATTGGGGGAATTCACAATTATTGCACGGTGGGTAATCAAAGACCATATACCATCTTTCATAAAAATGGTTCTTAATCTCTTGGTGGTGGCACCAATGAATAGGAAACCTCTTTGCATTGAGGGTAAGATTTTGATTTGTTTTAGGGTCAGTGAATAGAGAGCACAAATCATCTTTAGTAATTTTTTAATCTTTTACTTGTTTATATGATAATTTGTCTACATAATATGCCCTAGTTGTTTGCCTTCTATCTTGCCATCCAGATGTTTGTTGGGTGATTGCATCTACATTTTTTAACATGTCTTTCAATTAATTTTCTCGAAGCATTCTTTCTGTGGTTGAATCATTTGGATCACTCAACCTACTAATAAAATCCTCAAGTTTTTTTCTATTGTTCTCAATTTCACTCCTCAAATTTTCTTGAGTGCTAGGAGGGAATTGAGAGAATGGTGGGGGACGTTGATTTTGATTTTGAGGTTGATTTTGTTGAGAATTTTTCTATTGAGGTTTTACCTCTTTTTTTTGAGGATTTGCAGGATTTCCTATAGATTTAAAAAAAAAATCAAATCTAACCTAAAACAAACAAACTCAATTTCAAACTAACAAATTCAAAACAAATAGTTAACAATACCTACCTCCTACATCTCTTCATCATCATGGCACCATATTTGCAGAAAAAATCCAACTGTTCTTGATGAAATTTGCAAAAGTCCTTCCTCCTGGAATGCGAGCTCGAAAATGAAGGTTTTTGGCCGCAGGCAGAGCTGAGAAACAATGAAAAGTAAATGATACACATTTCACTTTTTTTTTTCTTTTAAAAGCACATAACGCGCTCGTGTTATAATGCGAGCACGTTATGTGTTTCCCCAATTTTTTCCCATTTGGCCACAAAAGTGTGACCAACTTCGTGCACCCGCCTGAAGGAAAACTCACCAAAAATGACCCCATGGCAAAAAAATTGATTTTAGGGGTTTGTACAAACCTACTGGTTCAAGTGAGCCTATTTAATTCTTTCCTGCCCAAATACCAAAAAAATACATTATGGAAGGGTGGTTCGCTTGAACCCCTAGGGATTCGTACAAACCCCCCTTATCCCTGATTCTCCCCCTGAGACACAAAAAAATCTAAACTTTTGCACTTCAGATCTTGGCTTGAAGAAAAAAGTGGTAGAGACTTCACAAACCCAACTAAAATTAGGTAGTCCTTAGAATGAGCTATCCAAAAAATATAATTTTAATATGTTTCAGTTTTATTATGAATTTTTTTTTTTAGTTTTATTAAAAACATAGGTTTTTCACTGAAAATAAAGCTCTTTGTTCTACACATGTGGAAAAATAGCAGATTATCAAAAAAAATTTAAAAAATGAGTGCACTAGATATTGAAGTCCTTGATCCAAAAAAATAAAAGAATTTTGATACATACAAAAAACATTACGTGTTATAAAGTCGTGCTATGTTTGAATTGTAATTGGTTTGAATTTGAAACTTGATTAAAGAAAAAATATTCAATAAAAGACTATCTAACCAAGTGGAAGCACTAGATATTGGAGTTACAAATCTAAATTCTAAAGAATTAGAATTTTATCCTTCATGGAAAAAAATTTATGTGTTATACGGTGAGCGTCACTTTTTAAAAATGTTGTTTTCTGAAAAAACTAGTTTTTGAAGGAGATGGAAAAATAAGTGCAAACTGATTCCAAATTTTTTGAAAAAAATATATTTAGAATCTACAAAATAAAATTTCATGAAACTCTAGTTTGCATCATCTTCAAATTCCTCATGGTTTAGCCGCTATAGGTGCCTGAAAGTGAATATTTAGTTAAAAAAATTATTCCAGTGTCGAATTTGGCCAAAAATTGTAAACTGTTATTGTTGGATCACCCAGGTACAAAATTATCTTCACCCAATCTTCTTATCACTACATCACAAACACATGTAGCTAATTCACCATACATGTCAAAAATTTTCTCTACTCTACCACATTAACATCTCATATTCCTTTACCACTTTTCTACACCATTCTTCTCAGTTCCCTCACTCTCTCTCTATGTTTCTCCCTTTTTCTCTCTATATCTCTCTTTATTTACAAAACATCAGTAATGATCTCATAAATACCCACATCAGGTGAAAGTTCAATTAGGTTGGCCTAATTAGAAGTAACACACAAAAACTAACCATGTCATCCGCAAGGTATCTCATCCACACTTAGTACCTGAATTCAACACCCAATTTACATCCAGATATGTTTGCATGGACCTAAATATAAATCCCACATAAGATAGAGTCGCTCAATGATTCTCCACAAAATATCAACCATGTTAGGTTGGCCCAAAATAGATCTAAACACAAAATCTCCAAGAGCTTATGCAATTTCATCACTCATGCTACCTCAAAATTCAATCTCCCATTGAATTCTTATTCAGAAAAAATTAATTAGATCATCTTCATCAATGCAAGACAAAATAATTATTCGTGAACAAGTGTGGAATCTCCCACACTGGTACACAATTGAAAACATAACTGCAATATATAGAGCCACACACTATTATTCGTATCTTTCTAGAAGTAGTAGAAATTGTCACAAAAACTTGAATGTTGCTCCATCTAATGGATTTAAATTTATAGTTATGATTATAGAAGGCTATAGCAATGTGCAGTAAAGTGTAGACCCAAAAATTAAAGCACTAGACCACAATACTGACAATGGAAACACTTAGCTAAATTTATAATAAACCATTCCTTCTGGATCAATGAGAACTGTATAGAGGTCACCAAAACTACTTCCCTATTATGCTAGGATGATCATTACAATGTTCACATCAATGACGACACTGGATCAACCAATATATGTATATTTCATGTTCATTTCACTATACTAGAACATCAATGACAAACTTCTAACTTCCAACAATCTCTGGGCGGGTGCACGAAGTTGCGTACCAATTTTCTGGCCACTTTTAAAAAAAGGTTAAAAAATGTGCTTGCATTATTTCGAGTTAAAAACAAAGAAAAAATTGAAAGTATTTACCTTGGAATACCAACCCAAAGGCTTGGAGGGCATTTACAACAAGGCCAAAGACGTGTTTTTGCAAATTCTACAATTTTTCACATAATCGGGTCCATGCTCACCATCAAGATTGCATCTAGTTCAATATCGACAAAATAAAAAACATGGGTAATTTTAGTTTCTCTCATAGCTATCCAATGATGTAATTTTTTTCACTTTGTGACAATGTTAAGCCTTTCATCCATAATTTATTTTGTTTGTATGTCTGTTTTTTTCCAAAAAATAGTGTTTGGTGTTTTTTTTTGTTATAAATTAACTGTTCATCAAAATTTATAATAAATTACATTTTTAGAAACTAGAGTTCATTCTACAATTTTTAAAAAAAAGAAAGAAAAAAAATCAATTATTTTCCAAAATTTGTAGGTGAGCACGGCCAAAATTCTGCTTTTCAAGAAGTGCCCACTTAGAAAATTAGTAAAAAATCAAATATTCATTAAAAAATTATCAAAGAAATTGTGCATCAACTAGATGTTGTTAGCTAACTTCTAACTATAGCGATTTTAAAAATTCTAGAAAAAATTTCACTGTGCTTAGATCATACAAGAGTTGCTATATTATGTTTTTCTGACAAAAATAACACGAATTTGTGTACATTCCTCTTTTGGACCCCTTAATCTCAACCATTTTCAAAAGTAATTAGTAGTTTAGAAAGTAAACTCGAAGCACTTTGATCCTTGTTTTTGTTGCATCTCAAAATTTTGAGTGTAACTATCCTCAATTTCACGTCCAAGGTCAGCATTTCCTTATTTTAGAAAAAAAGTGGCCACTTAAGCCCCCTTTTTGGGAACCATCTTGGTGCACTTACTCCTCCCACTTTTTCATAATGGAAACATGTATATCAAAAAAAATTTCAACAACTTGTCTCACCCTTACACATATAACCTTGTCTCTCAAAAAAAAAATCAGCTATCTTCTCCAAAATGTATTTAACACTTCCCAAGTGCATTGAAACAAAAAATATACTATCTCGCCCCCTTTGACATCAATGACAAAGGTCATGCAATGTTTTAGTATGCCTCCCTTACATATATATGTTGACTTACCCTGTAAAAAGAATATTTTATACAAAAACTTAGTAATGTGCATAAAGGTAAGACTTATTAACTTGAAGATGTAGAATCTTTGAGCTTCTTTAGATTATCCTACCAAGTGGATTTGTTTTCCTCTGAGTCTTTTTTCTTTTGTAAGACTTTTTCACTATAATTCAAGTTCCATTTGAGACTCTTCTCCTTCTTCCATAGTATTGGGGTTAAGTTTTATTCCTGATAGTTTATTAGTACTAACAAGGGCACTAGCTATAGGAGTATGCTTTATCTTCACAAAGTCCCTTAACATCATAAATTGTTTGATTGTTTCTTCCCTCTCATTCTATAGAGCAAAGAAATTGTCATGCAACTCCATAATGTCAGTCCATTTCTAATTATTTCTCTATCTTACTAAATCATACATATATGCTACATAGCCTATTTGAGTTTCAATTGAGTTCATCACATCCTTTGTTTTTTAGGTGTTGTTTGTCCATTTCAAGTAGTATGATTATAAGTTATGTTCTTCCTCTTCAAAATTTGAGTATCCTTCAATTCCTTCATAGGTATGTGATGTGCATCTTCACATTTCCTTTGGATATCCTCTAGACTATTTTCTGTAGCTGTTGCTTTTGGTCAACTTTTATGCTTATTTCATGGGTTACCTCTTGTAAATATTTCATGGCCTCATCCATGTCTAGTATGCTTATAATTCTAATTTTGGTTTCATGCTCATGTTGAGCATCATCTGAATGCATCCTCCCTTCTATGTTAGTGTCTTCTTTCTTTGCAACTTGTTTAATTTCAACTAGAGGAATGAAAAAGATCTTACTTTTCTTTCCTGATCTCCTAGATCTGTCAGAGGATTTATTGCTAGTCCTATCTTCTAATGTTGGTTTTCTAAGGTCTTTAGGGATTATTAAAAGAACTTCTACATAATGAACAAATTCTTCTTCAATTACTTCATAATCCAACTCAGAAATCCAAACAGTTCTGGGATCAATTGCTTCAATGAAGCAAATGTTAGTAGAGATAAAGAAATTAATGTCTCTTAAGAACCTTCCAACACACTCTTAGGTATTCTTATCCTTCCATTCATTATCATTTAAAACATTCCAAATAATGTTTCAAGAGCATTGTCTTGAGCATCTCGACCACCAAGGTTTCTCATGATATTTCTTATCTAATGTGCAATCAGTTCTATACTTGTCCATTTCACTTTCCCAATTATCAGTACTTCCTTCATGAAGTATAAAAGTAAACATATTATAAAATTACCATACTTGGATGCATTCTTTTTTCCCTTTTTTATTTCCTTTAGATTCTTCATCAAATGTTCTTGGAGTAACTCACATATATCATAATCAATGCCATATTCAATCAAGTTATGTGCAATGTGAATGATAGTGGTAGAAACTATATATTTTTTATTCGGTCAACACATTTTATGTCCAATATTCCTTGCAACATAATGGATAGCTAGATTCCTCATTTTGTTCAAGGTGAATTCTTTTTCTTCAAGAATAGCACTTGTTTTCTCCATTAAGTCCTTGACCTTGATAGATTTTCATCTTGGAACTGATTTGGAGGACCACAAGCTAGTTACACCACTAGTTACCTCCTTGGTAATTGAGTACTCACCATCAATCCAAATGGATTCACCATGGATTCTTTTTAATACTTATTTAATGCAATTTTTATCTTCAAACCACATGAACTTCTGCCATACATCCAATTTCCTTTCATTTAGGGTTTTGTATTCTAGTTTTAAGGTATCATCTTCTTCTATTGCAAAAAATTGTATACTCTTGAAGAAAGAGAAAATTTTGTGGTAAAACTAGGTCCTAGTTTAGGCACCTTCCATCAATCACCCCTTAAAATTACATATATAGGCCCTAATACTCATGATTATGGACTTTCTAGTCTAATTCACCCATGAAACCACTTAAATCCTAACAAATATCATTAAAACCACTCAAATTTTGTGAAACCCACCAAAAATATTCCTAGTGGGACTAAGTCACCCAAGCTTGCGATGTAGCCCCTTTTGGGGTATTTTTCACTTTTGAGCGGGAATTTCATCAATTCAATTTAATTTTTCAATGGATGTTGACTTCTTAGGTCTAAATAATGGAAAAATTAGGTGTTCATGAGTATAAATACACATTTTGAGTCACTTTTCATATTTCCTATTCATTTTTACAAAGAAAAAATCAATATTCAAGAGCAAAAGTGTCTTACACAAGAATATTCAATAGTATTTTGTAGCAAAAATTTGAAGCTTTAGGGTAGTAAACTAGGGTGTTTGTAGGTAAGCTCACTTCTTGTTCAAGATCTCACATTGCAAAAGATTGATCATGTATGCCTATGGTGAATCATGGAGAAATCTAGGTTGAAGAGATACAAGTAGCCATCAAATCACACCTAATGACATGTTTTCATAGTGATTCCATCCTCCATGTTCTTCTTATCTTTAGATTTAAGGTTTACATTACATTTTACATATCATTTAAATTCATTTTAAGTGTTGTATGGTTTCTTGTATTAAAGTCTTGCATCATTTAAGTGTCATTTAATCATCTCATTCTAGCACATTAGAATAGGGTTTTATCTCATTTTCAAATTTTCCCAGTATTAGACACATTTAGGGCTAAGGTTTATGCAAATTTTATCTTCCAAAAAGTTTAAATACCAACTAGGGGTTTGGCCAAGGAAAACCCCCCATTAGAAACCAATTTATCTTCTATTTTGTACTATTTTCGAAGGTTTAGATCCAAATTTCCATAAAAAAGTAGAGTGCAAGTTGTGGCTTCCATTTCCACTTTTGGATTTGTAGAAAATAAAAATTGGACTAAGTCATCAATAGTGGAGACTTAGTCCCACTACATTGCTTTCTCAATTTTTTTTACAAATTTAGACACCATTTTGGCATAAACAACTTCCTAGGCAGTTTCCCTATTTTGGGACTAAGTCACCCAACTTGGCGTAAGTGTCCCAGTAGCCTAAAAATTTAGAATTTCTAGAATATAGGTGGCCTTTGCAATATCTAGTCTTCTCCTCATCAATTTCCAAGTGCACAATTCCTATTTTACATCTTTATTTTATCATTTATTGCATTCATTTTACTTTTCTGCATATCACACTATGTTTTCAAACAAGTTAATTTTCCTAAGTGTTACATCATTAAATCATTTCATATTTAGATAAGAGTATTAGGAAATCTTAATTAGGCATAATAAATTTCATTTAAATATAATTTTAGTGTAAACCCTTGCATTTTAGACCCCATCTAATTCCCTTTCTCCTTTTAGGTGAAAAAACCCTTGCATTTGCATGAAGTTCTGAATAGGCTCCTTCTTTGGCTCATTTATTCCTCCTTAGGTGCTTGCAAAAATGTTATTCTCATCATGAGTGCTTCTCCTACTTCTAGATCTCTAGGTCTACTTAAAATTTTACACTCTTCCTCTTGAATCAATTGTGTTCTTCTTTCACTCCTTCTATCACCACTTGAAGTTGAACCTTGGTTTTGAGGACACTTGAAAGTTGGGTGTCCAAATTCATTTCACCTACCTAAAAAATCATTGAAATCTCTCTTTTGTCTAAAATTAGTTCTTCCACCTCTCCATCCTCTTCTTGCTTCAAGAGCTTGTTCTTTGTTCTTCTCAACATCTTCATGGTCTTCCTTAGGCTCCCTTGATGTTGTAGTTGTGCCTCTACCCCTAGAAGTGTTGCCTCTTCCTCTTTCTTCCTTCTTTTGTCTCCTCTTGAGTTTTTCTTCTACTCTCATTGCCATTTGAAAGCATTGTTCAACTAATTTAGGTGCCAACAAGCTGATTTCATCCTAAATGTTATACCTCAAGCCATTCAAGTACCTAGCAACCATTTCTTCCTCATCTTCTTCATGTTTAGTTCTTATGCTCAACTTATAAAATTCTTCAGTATATGATTGCATATCTAAATCCTTTTGTCTAAGATTTTGCAACTTCTTAAGAAATTAAACATTATAATCACAAGGAAGGAATTTACCTTTCAATTTTTCTTCATTTTTTCCCAAGAAGTTATCTTGTTCTTTCCTTGTCTCTCCCTTTCCTCTTGAAAAAAATTCCACCATACCAAAGCATGTCCTTTCAGCCTTGTTTTATCCTTCTTCACCTTGTGTGCTTCATCAACATCTTCACTATCAAAGTAGTTTTCCAAAGCTCCAATCCAATCCAAGAGCTCTTCACTATCAAGTTTTCCTCCATACATATGAACATCTATTTTTCCATTTCCATCCTTCTTCACATCCTTCAAAAGTTTCAATGTTCTCACATCATCTATATCAATCTCTTCCTCTTCACTAGAAGTCTCCTCTTCTTTAGTTTCACTTTCATCCAAAAGAACCCTACCTTTAGCTTTCATCATAGCCATTTCCCATTTCAAGGTTTCTATTTCCTTGTTATGATTGTCAATATTCCTTGAAACAACATTCACCTTAGGATGAATTTTCACAATCCTCTCTTCACCTACCTACAAAACCAATTCAAAACACCAACACAAGATCTACTATTGTGCTATGATACCACTTTGATCAATGCAGACCTAGGAGGCTCAAAAACATTCAATATGACAACTTGCCTAAAAGAGGCATCTAACAAGATTAAAATGGTGTTTTAAATAAATTCAAAAAATCTTGAAAGTTAGAAAACAATTAGAAGCACCATTTCTCAATTTCACCCATGAATCCTTTTAGTGGTGCAAACTCGGTTTTTGACCCTTAACTCAAATACTCTCTGAAACACCTAAAAAATAGAAAATGTATTCAAATACCCTTTTTAAAGTTGTACAACATATCTCAAAACTAGATATAAGTCCTTTGGAACAACCTCCTAAAATCACCTCTTCTACATTGACCTAATTAAGCTGATTAGTCCTAAATTACAAAGCAACATATCTTTAAAATTTTCACAGGCCCTTGAAACCTTGGGGAAAAATTTATTATGCCCTCAAACATACAAAAAAAAATCAACACCCAGGTTTGACACCTCCAACATAGCAAACTCCAAAACACTCAATTTTGATGCCAAGTCAAGAGGGTTTATTAAAAGTGACACTTGCAAAACCTTCCAGACCATACCACCAATCTAGACATGTGTGTTTTGACCCCAATATACTCAAAATTTGAAAAAAACTCCACACTCTCATTGATTTTCACAAACCCTAGACTAAGGGCTCCATTTACATGTGTTTTCCTTAACAAAAATCAATGAAACAGTAGCTTCATCTCCCTTTTTTCTCTTCCAACACTATAATCTAGCATCCTACATTCTACACATACTTCTTAGGGCCCTTTATAGTAGTTATAGCAGGTACAATTAGTGTAAGGGCCCTTAAAATATGTTCTTACTCACAAAACCCTCAAAACAAGGTGTACTCGGCTATTACAAGAAACACAAATATTTCTAACACAAATCACTATGAAATTCCTTCAAACCTGACGCAAAAAATTGTTAACATAGGATCCCATGAGAAATGAAAGATTACATAGCAAATTTTAGGTTGTATGGCTCGTGTAGGTCTACAAACTGTGAAGAAACACAAAAAATTGAAGAAAAATCAAAACTTTCTTATTGTCAATACCTTAAACTTCAAGCCAACATTACAAATGGTGTCCTAATTCCTTTTTAAATGCTTCTCCTCTTCAACCAATGGCCAACTATATTCCAACTAAAATTTAAACCACTTATGACCGTTGGAGATCACAATTTCATCTTTTACACAATTTAATAACATCATTACATGCTTTGAAATGTTTGCTCTTTCTGACCATTTTAATCACCTAAACTATTACAATGGTTCTAATGAGACCTTATTCACCTAAGAACCATATCTTATTGAAGAAAATAATATACTACCACCCTTGACAACTTTGACACTCCCTTCCTTTTGATTTACAATCATTACAAAATGAATACATAAGCCTCTCAATGTTGACCAAGTACCATAGAATGATCACTTAGGACCTTATTTGAACTCATGGACCCAACAAAAACACCCTAACACACATTTCCTATCAAAATCTTCATGGAAAACATAGAGAAGGTTGGTGCTCCTACACCATTTTCATACATATGAGCCAAGTAATTGGTAAGTACACCTTTGAATTTACAATTATTAAATGCAAAAAAATTAGAAAAATTCATTGTTACAGTAGAATTTTTGAAATTTCGTTTAATGAATTTAAAGATAAACCTACTATAATTCATACTAAAACAACAATGGTTCAAATAGTCATTGAAATTAAAATAAGTTATTTTATTTGAGTTCATCGTTTGTTAGATTAGAGGTTTGGTTAGTTAGGGTTAGTTTTATTTTCATAGGGTTTGTTTTGTTTTGTTTCTTTTTATTTGATGTTGGTTTTCTTTCTTTACTTTTATTTTTCTTTTCATTTGGTCTTTGATTTAGCAAATTCTGCTTAACTTATCTTACACATGAGAGTTAATCCAAACATTTGTAAAATTATGTTGTGGAATGAAAATGATAAAACCATGCATAGTAAATACACACTTTAAGATTTACAACAAAGCTATATGTGTGTGTGTGTGTCACGTATATATAGGGGTGATCCCACAATAGTGGTTTACAAATTTTGGACAAAATGGACACTGAAATAATTTTTTAAACTAAATCTTCACATACATGCACCTATAGCAGCTAAACTGTGAGGAATTTGAAGATGATGCAAACTAGAGTCTCGTCACATTTTGTCTATAGATTCTAAAAAAAAAAATTCAAAAAAAATTGAATCAAATTGCACTTCTTTTTCCATCTCCCATAAAAACTGGTTTTTTTGATAAAACAACATTTTAAAAAAGTGACACACATCATATAACACATAACTTGTTTTCCATGAAGGATAAAATTTTAATTTTTCGAATTTAGATTTGTAACTCTGATATCTAGTGCTTCTACTTGGTTAGATAGTTTTTATTGAATATTTTTTCTTTAATCATGTTTCGAAGTCAAACCAATTACAATTCAGACATAGCACGACTGTATAACACATAATTTTTTTTGTATATATTAAAATTCTTTTTTTTTGTTGGATCAAGGACTTCAAATATCTGGTGCACTCATATATTTCAAATTTTTTTTAATAACCTGCTATTTTTCCACATGTGTAGAACAAAGAAATTCATTTTCAATGAAAAACCTATGTTTATTAAAACTAAACAAAAAATACATAATAAAACCAAAACATATTAAAATTATGGGTATGTGCAAGATCATGATGGGCCAAAAAGTGGCAACATGTAACTGATATGATGGCCAATGTGGCTAACAAATTTGTTTTACCCAAAATTGATGAAATGAAAGGGTTTATAAAGGAGATTCTCAGCTTTCCACCAATATAAATTATGTTTTAATTTGAATTTAATAAATAATTATTATTGATTTTCTATTTGAATTATGACTAAATTCCTTATTGATAGGCTAATTGAAAAACATCTATAGCTTTCAAACGATATCACAATTTTTGAATCCGAAACATGCGTCACATTCTATGCTTTGCATACTATAGGATTAAAAAAAATTTAGAATTTTAAGAAGTTTTGACCAACTTAAGGTGGTCAGACATATGAGTTTTTATATTTTTAAAAAATTGTAATAAAAAATTCATAATTAATTATTTAATTGGAAAAAAATTACAAAAAGATATGCATCACATTAGGAAATGAGTCCTCTACTTATATATAAAATATTATAAAAAAATATTATAATCTTATTGTGGTTAGAGTGGTCAGACAGACACCTACTTATTTTTTCCCTAAAATGTAAGTACTACTACATTGAAATTTCAAATTTTCACCAAATACATTTATTTAAAAAAAAAATAAACCTAGAAGTTTAGAAACTACATTCAATTTTCTACAGATTCTATTCTTACATATTTTTGAAATAATATAGATAACTTATTCAAATTTTTATGTCAACTTGCCTAACTCTAATTTTTTTGAATTTTTTGCCACTTAAGGGCCTGTTTTTTTCATGATGATCTTACACATACCCTTATATTCGTTGGATAGCTCATTTTGAGCACTACCTAATTTCGGTTGGGTTTGTGAAGTCTCCTCCATTTTCATTCTCAACTCGAGCTTTGAAGGGAAAATATTCTAGTTTTTTTGTGCCAGGGAGGAAGGAGGTGGGAAAAGGGGGGTTCGCTAGAACCAATGGGGGTTGTAGCGAACCCCCAAGGGTTCAAGCAAACTAAAGTTCATTTGAACCCTCATTCATTCGAACCCCCTTTCAAAAATGGGTTTTCATTATTTTTTGTCAGGATGGGGTCCACCTTGCATTTAACTGGTTTGCACGAACCAAGGTTCATTGGAACCCTTTTTTGGTTCACTCGAACCAAAGGGTTCATTTAAACCCCAAAAACCAAATTTTTTTGTATGGGGTCATTTTTTGCAACTTTTCCTTCCTCACTCAAATTGTAAACCACTTTTGTGGGTTTACCCATAGAAACTAACCTATAAAAAACTCTCAAACCTAGATGCATGAGTTTGAACCATTAAGATACAAAGCATCCATGAGAGGAGAAAAGGTAGTCAAAAATCCTAGGCCCATTTTAGGCCAAATCCTTAACCACCAACATGTATGTGCATCCAAGGGAGACAAGCTATTGTAGGAGCTTTCAAATCATTCAATGACCAAATCCAGACCCTTCATGTAATCAGGCTAACATAAAACTATGCCTTCCAATACTAGGACAAACCACCTAGCATACACACATTTCCCCATTGTTGAGAAACAACCCAAGCTTCTCCATATCATTAGGGAGCCCCTCACATAGAATTTGATGCAAAAAAACCATAGATTAAATAATATTCCACCCCATGCATCAGGATTGTACCGTTGCCAACTCATGAGCTTCAAGTCACACCATTTCAATATGACCAACTCAAGTTTATGCATCTTCCCCATCCTTCATACTGCGTGTTATCTCTTAGAAATCAAAAAAATGAGCAAGAATTTCTACTCACCAAAGGATCAAAACATCATTCAATTCCTTCAGATTTCCTCAAGCCTAACACACTAAGAAATTTTCACAGAAGGAATACCCAGAACCAAAAACACCAAGAATTCTTACATGCATCAACATTCAAGAAGATGTATGCCAAGTTCAAGTACATGCAACTCACAAACCTACACATGCAAGAAAAAAACTAATCCCAAAAGAATGCTTTGATACCACTTGTCAGTAAATTTGGTCGGGCATCTCAGAAAGAAACATCAGAGACCAGCAGTGTCTTCGATAACCTTTATCTGTTAGATTGCCTCAAAGATAAGTACTACTATGCCATAAAGAAAATTTAACAAACATAGTTCATTTCCCACATTAATCCTTTTGAGAGAAACTCATGCTTAACCAGTTTCAACAACACCATTAATAGATTCAACAAACAGAACCAACAACCATCAAAGATGAAATATAAGACATGAACACATAGATATACATGGGGAAAACCCTTTTGAGTGAAAAGCCCCACACTCAAAAATCCTAGATCACCATTATATTTTCTAGCAACAAAGTCCAATTACAAATACGATATAAGGTTGACGGCCTTTACAAATTTTACATCTTGTTTCATTCTAGAGAATATCTGGTAGCATAACCCAATGAGACCACCTCCCTCAGCAAGAGACATCACATTCGGCTACATAGCCACATGACTCGACCATTGGCCTCTTGGCCTCTCTGTCATGTAGCTACTTGGCCTTCACCTTCTACAAGATTCATCTCTCTCTCGGCTACCCAACCTCTTGGCCAGTCCAGCAACCTAGCCTCTCAACCAATCCAACAACCTATCCTCTCAACCTGCATCTAGCCTCTTGACCTGCACACAACCTCTCGGCCTACACCCAACCTCTCAGCTTATCCACACATAGTAACCATGGCCTATCCGACTAGATTTTATTTTCCTCTCTCTTAGACTATTCAACTATCACACCCTTCAGGGTTACACCTTGAGCCACACACAATCATCCAACATTTCTGTCCATCGGATAAGCAGTTGAATAAATCTCCATCATTTAACTTAGGGTTATCCACCTAACACCATGTTGCCTAGTCAAAGAGACATCCATTATCTCACCAGAGTTCACCAAGCACATGGGCCCGCATGCCATCTTTCCTCCATGTCATCACCACCTATCAAACTTTGATCACAATCCACCATCCTATTGGGTCCTACATTCACCGATTTCCAAGTTGCTATATCACTGAAAAACCAAACTTCAAAACCTCATGTTAGAGGTTGTGACGTTCACAAAACTTGTGACTCACCGATAGCACAGGGACAACCTTGTCACCCAAAACTCAAACTTATGAACCTCAAGTCAGAGGTTGTGAAGTTTTCAAAAACTGTGATATGCTAACAACAAATGGATCACTATTTCATTCAAAACTCAAACTTCCAAACCTCAAGTCATAGGTTGCAAAGTTCACAAAACCTGTGACACACCGACAACAAAGGGATTAATCTTCACTTCACAGTCGCTAAGTCAGGAGGTTATGAAACTTTAGAACCCTACAACATCAGTTAGAAAAACTTGAAAACTAGTGATTTAACTCAGGTCAATGAAGGAGGAAATAAGAACTACTCAAGGAAGTCAACCAAGCCATTAAATTTGAGTCACATTTCTCAACAATTCCCTCTTTCTCTCCCTCCTTCTATCCCTCCCACCCTACCACTCCCTATCTCCCTCCTTGCCTCTCTCTCTCTCTCTCTCTATCCCTCCCATCCTACCACTTCCTATCTCTCTCCTTCTCCCTCTCTCCCTCCTTCCCCCTCTCCCTCCCTCTCTCCCTCCCTTTCTCCTTTCCTCCATTATGATCTAGTGATAACTAATTTGCAAACCTATCTTAGTAAAATATTTTATTGCACTCAAATAGTTTATGCCTCCATTTCTACATTTATATTTTCACCTTGGACATAGTGTGCGTGCTCCTTACTCAACTTCTCAAGAGAAAGAAGAATCTCTTTAGTCAATACATTATCTATCTCATTCACTTTGGTTTTCTCCTTTTTAAGTGTTTTTAGAACAAGCACAATCATACAACCCATTGAGATTTCCACCATTGAGTTTTGAACAAGAACAATGGAAAAATTACAACTTTGTGTCTTCTAACATGTCATTAATTTATTTTTCTATCATATCAGGACATTGAAACATATTTTTTACTCTATGTAATAGTTGTGGTAATTTTTTTAAGCTACCTTTCATTACATTCATACTCTCTAAATAAGAAAAATATTTTCATTACAATAATTTCAGGTTGGATAACACTGGGTGTTATGAAACTTACAACACACATAGTATTGTAAAACTATCTACACATAACAACCCAGTTGGTTAGTCACCTCTCAGGTCAATTTGATTATTTTTATGTATCCCCCACTTGCAACTCCTCCCCAATCTCTCCACCCTTGAACTTAGAATAAGAACAATCATATCACTCACAGGACACTATGTTTTCCAACCTATGATTATATTTTCAATAGTTGGAAGTGTTGAAATTGTATCAAAATAATGGAAGAAACAAATTAGCCACTTAGCAAAGGAAGTAAAAGATAAGAAGAATATTTTACAATCAAAAGAAAAGGAGGTTAATTTTTAAGGTTCCTTTCATTGCATTCATACTCTCTAATTAAGTAAAGGTTTTCATTACTATAGTTACATATTTGAAAACACTAAGTGTTATGAAACCTACAACCCACAAACTATTATAAAAACCTTTGCATGTAAGATAAATATTGACTCAACAAAAAGTAGTTTATTTTTGTTTAAGGTATGATTTGTAAGGTTTCAATTACATTCATAGTATTTTCAAAATTCACAGATTGTCAAACATCGAGTGTTATGAAGCCTACCACCTACATACTCTTGTGAAACCTTGTACATAGAACAACCCTATTGGTTACTCACCCTTTGGGCTAATTTGGATAATTTTATGTATCCCCCAACTGTAAATCATTCCCGTCCTCCCCACCCTATAGCTTTGAAGTTGTAGAAGGAAATAACTAACAGGGGACATTGTGTTTTCTAATACTAGAAATCATGTGAACATTTTTTTGGTTCCAATTAGATGAAGAAAGTGAAATTCCATTTTTACTATACCAAAGAGTTGTTCTAAAATTTGAATTTCCCCATTCCTTGCTCCTATGGAGGTGTTGCATTACACTATTTTTTATCTAACACACTTGTATTTGTGCACCAATTTATATATTCTATTCATGTTCATAAATAAAAAGAAGTCATAAATTATCCATTAGGTCAATTAGATTGGATTATATCTAGTTTAGGCTTGGTTGGAAAGTTTGATGTTATTGGTTTTTAGTCATAATTTACCTATCAAATTTAATAAAGAATTATTATACATAGAATTAAAATACATTCAACATGTTATTATATTGATTAATGTAGATATTGGTAAGCATCTTTTAAAAAGTATTTGAAATTGAATATTATAGAAAAATTTTGACAAGCTTGTATGGCATAAGGTTAAAAGTAAAATATCTCACAAAAATAAAATAAAATCCATAAATATAAAAATTTACAACAACTTTAACTTGTAACTTGTGATTTATAGCATGTATATTTGTGAATTGTACAAAGAAATATGTTCAATCAATGTATTTATGAATTAAAAATATATTAATATAAATATAGATTTTTTAAAAATGACGAATATTCCTAACATGGTACTTGTCAATAAACATAAGCCAATAATAGAAGTCTATTGGTTGTAAATAGAAAAAGATAAAGTAGTTACTATAGAGTTCAAAGAAAACATATAATACTTCAAAAATCACCTAAATTATGAAGGGATTTTAAGTATAATTATAAGAACAATGATTATGTGGCTCACACCTCAAGTTTATATATTTTTAACTCTCTTTTTCTTAAAGAAGCTATCCAATTTATAACATTTAGAGAATGCTTATTTATTTATTTTAAATTATATTTTCTATCAGGATATTTAGTGAAATGGGCATTTAGAAAGACTCTCTTAATTAATATTCAATAATTTAAGAAATAAATTAAATAGAACACCATTATTTATAAGATTAAGAAGTTAATATTATTTTATATTTAACAATTATAAATTTGTAGGGTTTTAGTGTTACCTCTTCTTATATTTGTGTAACACACAAAAATGATGAAAGATATGAAAATTATGTTTAATATTTTTTAGAAAATCATTTTCAATCAAAATTTAAAATATTTAACAAAAAATGATTCTTTAAAACTAATAAATGTAAAAACAGTTATAACTATTAAGGCTTACATTTAATATTAATGTCCACAGTTAGTTTTATAATGATAATAATTGATGAAATGTAATGATGTACAAGAGATCTTACTTTTTACTTTAAATTTGACATGCATTTACTTGACATAATATTAATATTAAATGATAAACATAATATTTAAAAAATAAATAGTCCATAAAATAAAGATATACATATTAAATGAAAGGAAAAATGTACATTATTTTAACATTAAATTTTAAAGCTAATCAATTTTTTTTTTAAATTATAAATCAAAAAATAAAATAGATAAGATTGGAATATTTCATTCGAGTAGTTTTCATGATGCGTGTTGATCAATAAAGGAAAAAAAACAATGAATAGAAATATTGAATATTAATTTGTATTTTATGTAAGAATTCAAAATATTATTAATTAAAATTTTATGTCAATATCAAGTTGAATGTTGTAATGTTTGATTTTATCAATCATGCGTTAAGACTTTGTACATATAGTCAAACTCTTAAAGCTTAAGGGTATATATGTCAAATATATACTACATGACAAGAAAGGAAAAGAGGATAAGAACATAAATTTGGAAGTAAACTTTCTCACATTTTTTTTTTTAAAAGAGCAAACTACAACAACTTTAACTTGTAACTTGTGATTTATAACATATAAGTGAATTGTACAAAGAAATAATTTAATCAATGTATTTATGAATTAAAAATATATTAATAGACATATAGATTTTTTTAAAATGATGAATATTCCTAACATGACACTTGTTAATAAACATAAGCCTATAATAGAAGTCTATTAATTGTAAATAGTGAAAATTAGTTACTACAAGATTTAGAGTTAAAAAAAACATATAATACTTGAAAAATCATCTAAATTATGACGGGATTTTAAGTATAATTGCAAGAAGAATGATTATGTCCCTTAACAGCTCAAGTTCATTTATTTTTTACTCTTTTTTTCTTAAAGAATTCATCCAATTTACAACATTTAAAGAATGTTTACTTATTTATTTTAAATTAGATTTTCTATTAGGATAATTAGTAACATGAGCATTTAGAAAGACTCTCTTAATTAATATTCAATAATTTTGACTTATAATATGCCATTTCTAGTTTTAACAATTCTAACTTCTCTAGATGGAATTCTCATCCTTGGGTAAATCCACAAAACCAATTGCAAAATCCTCAATCAAATTGGAACCAACAATATTAGAATATGTGGTCACAAAGAAACTTCCAAGAACATAACTACAATCCCTAATGTTCACCTCAACAAAACCAATGGCAACCTCAATGGAAAAGAGGTCTGTATTGGAAAAAAAACTTTAATTACCAAAAGCCACAACAACCCTTGTAGCCACAACAAGAAGCCATTATGCCAAATCCAACACATGCATCACCACAACCAACTAAAGCACCTCAGTTAATAGCAGAACCTATACCTAACCCAAATAGCAAGCCTATTCAATAGGCCTATATTGACGAGTCTATTCAATACCCTACTTATAGGGTAGAGGTGAGTGATGTCCACCTTAGATCATGGAAAATATTGGTTGGGCCTTCATCCCCTCAAATCATTGGGTTGGGTTATTATGAACCCCCAATAGAACTCCCCTAAATCACTCAATCAAGAATACCCCCTAGCAATATATGATTTGGAACTTTATATTTAGTACATTTACAATGCCAAGATGGATCAAGATGGAAAATTACAACAATATCTCAAAATGAGATCTACAATCTGAAACTACACTTTCTCAATATGATTTAGACTAAAAATGAAACCTTCCCAAAACCAACTCTCTAACAATATATTGATTGCAAAATATTGACTTCTAGATCAACAGTTATGAATTGTTTATTTTTTTTATAAATTTAGCTTGTACTGACAACCCTTCTAGGAAATTAAAATCTTGCCAAAAATCAAATTCATCTAAAATGGATAAATTGTATATAAAAATAAGGGGTTTTGGGCCATCTATATGCAATAGAAACATCCATTTTGACTATAAGTTCTCCAATAAAAAGTTGTTGACTAGATATAAGCTTCAAACCCTAATTTGCAACTACATCATACAATAGCCAGATTGAGTGAAATAAAAATTGGATCTAAATTTTTTGGACATTATAAACTCAGTAGTGAGCTTAGATTTGCACAAACATGCTCCAAGAAGAATCTAGAATACAAATCCACATAGAAAAAAAATCAAATCTGGAATTTCTTTCAATTTAAACTAATTCTTCAGGTCATCATATGATGCAAGAGAAGAGTATACTTAAATTTTCAAGATCTCTCAAAAAAATACTATACAATGAAACCCAACTTGCTCTGAAACCATGTTAAAGTTGGCCACAAAGATACCCAATATTTAGAGGTAAAATGGAAAGCACTCTTTTTGAGATTCTATGGTGCATTTGAAAGGAAAGAAACACAAAAAACATTCAAGGATGTAAGAGGGAACTCACTGAGTCTTCAAGAAGACTAATAGCTAGAAATGTTGTCATGTAGGTAATCCTACACATGGAGCTCTCACTATAGAAATTTGAGAGACTCTTCAGAGAAGGAAATGTCATGGTGTTCAGGAAGAAGTAAGATGTGGTCATGCTCACTATTGCAATCAACAGGAAGCAAATGACTTTCTAAGGGTGTTGAACGAGTTCCAAGAGGTCTTCAATCATGCTTTCCATTACAACTAGGCTCGCAGGCCAAACATACCTCCACCACTTCCACAATAGGATGAGAAAGAAGTGAGGTGCAATGCTCAAACAACAGTTATGGATACTTATGAGACTGAAGAGGACAATGAACATAGCAACTCTTGAATTGATAGGGAAGATACTTTTTGTATTTATAATATAAATATGTCAACTAGAAAACTCCTCTTACTAGTGCTATTTTAATAGCACGTTGTGTGCATAGTTGAAGATATAGTTGCTGATATAGTTGATATCTAGACAATATGCTATGTAATATTTTGATCCTACTATATCTAATACAAAAAAATCACTCAATCAAGAATACCCCTAGCAATATATGATTTTGCACTTTATATTTAGTACATTTACAATTCCAAGATGTTTCAAAGATGGAAAATTACAACAATATCTCAGAATGACATCTACAATCTAAAATTGCAATTTCTCAATAGGATTTAGACTAAAAATGAAGCCTTCCAAAAACCAACTTTCCAACGATAACTTGTTTGCAAAAAAATGACTTCTAGATCAAGAGTTATGAATTTTTGAAAAAAAATAAGACTGTAGTCAAATTTTATGGTTCATTTAGAATGCAAGAAACATAGAAAAAATTCAAGGATGTAAGAGGGTACTCACTGATTCTTAAAGAAGACTCATAGTTGGAAATGTTGTCATGCAAGTTATCCTACACATGCAGCTCTCACTGGAGAAATTTGAGAGACTCTTCAAGGAAGGAGTTGTCACGGTGTTTAGGGAAGAAGTAAGTTGTGGTCATGCTCACCATTGCAATCATCAGGAAGTAGATGCCTTTATAAGGGTGTTGAAAGAGTTCCAAGGGTTCTTCAATCATGCTCCCCATTGCAACCAAGCTTGCAGGAAAATGTACCTCCACCACTTGCATAGTAGGATGAGAAGAAGTGAGGTCCAATGCTCAAACAACAACTATGGATAATGATGAGACTGAAGAGGATAGTGGGCACAACAACTCTTGAACTGATAGACATGATTCATTTTTTATTTATAATATAAATATCTCGAATAGAGTCTAAAGTTGATCAAAGTTGAAAAATCCTCTTACTAGTGTTATTTTGATGGCATGCTATGTGCATAGTTGATGATATAGTTGCTGATATAGTTGATGATATCTGGACAATCTGCTTTGTAATATTTTGATCCTACTATATCTAATACAAAAAAAATCACTCAATCAAGAATACCCCCTAGCAATATATGATTTGACACTTTATATTTAGTAAGTTTACAATGCCAAGATGGATCAAAGATGGAAAATTACAACAATATCTCAAAATGACATCTACAATTTAAAATCTTATGCTACATTTGGAAGGCAAGAAAAGCAAAAAAAATTAAGGATGTAAGAGGGAAATCACTAAGTCTTCAAGAAGACTCATAGCTAGAAATGTTGTCATGTAGGTTGTCCCACACATGGAGCTCTCACTGGAGAAATTTGAGAGAATCTTCAAGGAAGGAGTTGTCATGGTGTTCACAAAAGAAGTAAGATGTGGTCATGGTCAACATTGCAATCAATAGGAAGTAGATACCTTTCTAAGGGTGTTGAACGAGTTCCAAGGGCTCTTTAGTCATGCTCCCTATTGCAGCCAGGCTCACAAGCCAAATGTATCTCCACCACTTGCACAACAGGATGTGGAAGAAGTGAGGTTCAATGCTCAAACAACAGTTATGGATACTAATTTGCACAAACATGCTCCAAAATGAACCTACACTACAAATCCACATAGAAAAACATGAAATATGGTATTTCTTTTAGTTTTTTTTTATTCTTTAGGTCATCATATGATGCAAGAGAAGAGCATACTCAACTTTCAAGATCTCTCAAAAAATTACTATACAATGAAACCCAACCCACTCTGAAACCATGTTAGAGTTGGCCACAGAGATACCCAAGATCTAGAGGAAAAATGGAAAACACAATGAGATCAATATACAATGCTCAAGATTGGATGACCTCATTATTTAGCCAAGGTGGGACATAATATGCCATAATATTATTGCAAGTTTATTAATCTTATCATATGAGACAACTTATCATTACTACCTAGGAAAAGATAAAATTTTGACATGACAACTAAGTCTTCTAGAAATAATCTTAAGACCTAAGTAAACTTAACATGTGAATATGTCCCCTAAGCCCCTAGTGAGTGAATTAACTACATAAAAGATATTTATTCACACCAACAGTATGAAGATACTATACTAGAAAGATATTTTGAAAGAGTGAACAAAATTATTAAGATAAATCCCTAATTAATAATTCCTTCAAGATTAATGATGGGACTTGAAATTTCTATTTTTTTAATATGTATTTCCTATTTCATAAAGAATTCCCTTGAATGATCTCTTATATGTAAGATAATATTCATGTTGGCTAACTTTTCCAACATGTAGTAGTTACATGGAATTTCATAGAACCTCCATTTTTTTAGATATGAGAAATGACCATTTATCTATCTGAAAATAAGGTTTGGAGGTGTGACTCATAATGCAACATGCCACATCAACATGTCTAATGAGAATTTTTCTTAAAACATATTTTTTAAATCCCACCATAGAATCCCTAGTAGTTGAAAAAAATGATATCATTTGTTATCAGAACAATATCATATGTCTATTTAAAATATAGCTTATATGCAACTTAAATGATCTCCATACCATTTTCTAACAATAAATTTTGTTATCTTGAACCTTTATATCTAACAAAAATGACCTAATAGTTGAACACAAAAAAGATTATTTATCATTATAAAAACAACACATTATTATTGAAAATACAACTTATATTCAACTTTAAATGATCATTAAACTTTTTGAGAGTCTCTCTCATTTCATGATAAAACACATATTATTTATTATGCTCATCTTTTATATATGTGATAGGACTATAACCATATAATATGTACTCCAATATATATGTGTTGCTACACAATTGTTGTATACATAAAAATAACATTTTTCTATGATACAATAATACATGATTACATGAGCATCATATTTTATAACTGGAGCATTTTTATAAATTAGTTATGATATTTTATTGAATCAAAAAAGTAGTTATTTCACTTGTTAATAAATATATATATGGCTTTTATACTATATTCAAAAGCTCTCATGTGTTCATATAGGGGTCCATCTTGTCAAATATTTGTTCATTTGTAGATGTACACGTGGACTAATTATTGACAATATATAGTATAAATATATTGCAATACTAAATCCTATAACCACAATTACCATACCAATAGTAGAAACTGACCGAACTATTGACCTTACTTATTTTTAATAATAAGAAAAATATTAAAACCAACTTGAACACTAAAACTTGATGCCATCTCTAATGGTTGGAATAGCTGTAAGAGACACTGCTTTTTGTAGAGTTATGCCAAATCTCTCAGACATATCAATACCTTCCTTGTTGCCCACAGGAATGGACCAAGTGAAGGCTTGCAGCAATGATCCCACCACCAAATGAACCTGTTTCTGTGCCAGTGGAAGCCCGATGCATATCCTTCTTCCCGCTCCGAAAGGTATCAATTCAAAATCATGGCCTTTAAAGTCAATGCTGGATCCCAAAAACCAATCCGGATTAAAACTTAAGGGATCTTTCCACAAACTTGGGTCTCTCCCGATGCCCCACACATTCACAAGCACATTGGTATTCTTTGGAATAAGAAACCCATTAATCTCACAAGACACATCTGCTTTTCTAACTATCAACGGGATTGGAGGGTGTAATCGAAGCACTTCTTTCACTGTTGCTCGGAGATATGGAAGATTTTCTATGTCTGCCTCCTCCATTCTTCTCTCCACGCCCACAACATCATCTAGCTCTGCTTGGACTTTTCTCATTAGTGTTGGTTTTCTCAAAAGCTCTGTCATTGTCCATTCAATTGTTGCTGACGTTGTGTCGATCCCTGCAGTAATCATGTCCTGCCAAAACAAGAATTTGGGTAGTGTTATTAATAGTAATACAATGCTCAAACTAGTGATGGGGATCACATTAAGACAACTAAGGTGGACAAAGAAATAGGGAATAAGAATATGATTTTATCCATATATTATTTTTAAGCTGTTAGTAAGAATATAGTAGAAAAATGTTTCAAAAGAAATGATTTACAGTCCTCTATGTATACAAAGATAAGCTCTTACAAACTGTCTATATGAAACAAGCCAGATTTTACATAGTTTACAGATACCCATAACGATTTAGAAATTAGAAATATTGTTTCGGATAAGTGGGAAATTTCGAAAATAATTAGTCTAAATCATTGCTATGCGGCTTACCATGAAGATTCCTTTCATGTTGTCCAGTGTAAGTTGTGCACCATCATCTATCAAGTTCAACATTACATCCAGAAAATCCTTTTCTTCATTGCCGCTATCAGCCCTCTGTGCTTATCGCTCCTTAATGACTCTGTCAAACATGTAATCAAAACGCTTGGCCAAACTCTTAGCCCCTGGACATCAAACCTGCCCAGAAAAGGGAAAGAGTCGGATAAGTTTGGAACCGCTGCCAACTCGATGACTTCTCGTACCAGGCTCTTAAACTCTGTGGCTTCTGCAGGGCCTGACTACAGCAAATTTTTGCCGCAAATAATCTTACCCATAATGCTAAAAGAAGTCATAAACGCTCTTTCGCCAATCTTCGTACTATTCCCCTGTTTACAATCCTCCATGATTTCATCAACAGTGCGAAATATTTCCTCTCTTCTCAACTGTCGCAAAGCCTCGAGCCTTTTGACACTAAAAATCTCAGTGTTGGAGATCTTTCTAAGCAAGCGATAATGAGCGCCATAAGGACTCCATAATAGAGTTGTGCCTTTGTAGGAAAGTGCGCTTATAGCTGAATTGATTGTCTTGCTTGCGAAGCTCTGGTCATTGTTCTTTAGTACTTCTCTTGCCATGGACTCAGATGTCACAACTAATGTTTTCTTCATTCCAAAATTCATGATCATGAGAGGTCCATATTTCTGTGCAAGGAGGAAAAGAGATTGGTGGGGCTTGTCCCCACGCTGAAACATGTTTCCAATGACCGGCCATCCAGGAGGACTTGGTGGTAATGGTAAGGACAAACTCCTCTTACTCTTCTTCTTCAGAAAAATGAGAAGTATCACAAGGAGAACTCCTACAGCTACAGAGTATGATGAGGATGCAACAGTGATTGAATCCATGACAAACTAGTAACAATAAAGCATTCACTGAATTGGTGCTCTCAGTGTGTATGTGAGACAGAAAGCTTTCAATGAAGTTGTGCTTAAATGGGTATTTAGTGTAAGAACATTCAGTGAAATTTGGCTCGAATGGGAATGAGCGAGAACTCATCCGATAAATATGTGAGCAAGTACGTTTATCATTGAATGCTATACGTGTGGATGACGTTGTTGGTAGGTAAGAAACGACTTAAGTCAATACATGTGGCAAGAAAAAAATGTGGTCAAAGATAAATCACATTTTTTCTAAATTGAAGAATCGGGAGACTTCTAAAGTCTAATAATTTAGATTATTCAATTATTTTATGTGTTGATCAGATTTTGGGGCGAAATTCAACTATTTAGAGCTTTAAATTTATAATTTCATATTTTTAGAGATTTTTAAAATTTTATAAGTTTAATAATTTAGTTTCCGAGTTTGATCTTGTGTTGAAATTCACTCTCAAGAATCATTTAGTTGGGTTGGATTTAAGGGTAGATTTTAAGGTCGGTTATTTAGGATTTCCACACCAATGAAACCTTCTTTGTATCACTTTATCTACCCTTATCCCCTTTGCACTTCTAGTGGTGTAGTTGATACCCCTAAGTTTTAAGAATTTGGTTGTATGGGTTGAGTCTCGTAATGTTTGGAAAAGGAAAACACTATGTGATTCAACTTGATATTGGTATGAAATTCTATTTATTCAATGTTTTCAATTCATTGCATGAAATACCAATTAATATTCAATAATTTAATTCCTTGTTTTTATTCTTTATTAGTCGATAGGCTTCGTGTATGCAATTTTTAAATTTCAGAATTCTACATGAGATGGACAATTATTATTTTCATGTCTTGACATTCTTTGTTTATAAGAGGTTAATATTTTTTATTTCTTGCTTTTCATAGATTTTTGTGTCAAAAGACCTTGTTATTTTTTGTGTAGCAACCATGAAGTACGTTAGAGTGGCATTGTCACATTTCTCTCTCCTACATGGCATCAACATTTAGTTAATGAAGGATGTGACCCCACAAACTAACCATTGTGGGCTCTTTGTAATATTTGTAATTTTTCCTTCAAAGTTATTAATGTTTATGTTTTGAATGGTATGGTTGAGAGATTCAATATCTACCACCACTTGGGCTATGTGTGGTGATTTTAATATGATTCAAATGACCTATATTAAATGTGGGAACTTTCCTACACGGTGGAAAATTGGTTAAAGAGAGGCTTGGTTCTTTATGTGTAATAATTTAGGACCCTTTTATCCCAATCTTAATCCCCACCAAGAATATGTGACATTTTACTCTTGGAGCAATCTTACAACAAGGCTTGATATATTGCTCGAGCATTTAGATTAAGCAATGATGTCATTTTTTCCTTTCTAGCTATTACTCCTTGCATAGTGGAGCTTTTTTTGGATGTTGTACTTTCACACCACTTTCAAATATGGTTTTGTATTGAGTGGAAATATTCTAAAACAAAGGTCATGAAGACTAAGCTTCTTTAAATACATAAATGCTCAATCACAAGGATACATTAGCTCATATCCAATTTGTTTAAAATTTTGAACAACACTTATGCATGAGATTAAATGGATATCCTTGTGGAATGATGTCATTGCATGTAATTCCTAATTCCTTCACATTAAGGGGTGTCAATTGGCATGTTTCTACTACTATTTATACAAGGCCACCACCTCGAAGCTCTACAAATCCATTTCCACTTTAGAAGCACAACTCTTTGATTTGGTTAGTCAACTTTGAGTGGATCAAATTTTCCACCAAAACTAAGCTGTAGATGCTCACATTATGAATGCATCCCAAATCCAAACTCAAATTCATTGGTTCAAGATAAGAGACATTATGGGAATCATAAATCATGAAGGAAAGAAAAAATTATGGTCAAATTGTATCTACTATTGAATATAGTATGTGTGGGATGATGTTATGGGAATCTTGAGTAAAACCATATGGGAAAGGAAAAAATTTCATAAAAGTATATATAATATTGAATGTAATATGTGTGGGATGATGTTGTTGGAATCCTAAGTAAAATTATGTGGGAAAGATATTGTCTAGTTAAATGGTATATAATATTGAAGAAGTCATTTTTTCAAATTGAAGAAGTTATTTTTTTCCAAATTGAAGAGTTTAGAGAGGTCTAATTTCTAGTAACATACACTATTGAATTATATAAAGTGTTACCCAAAATTTAGGGCTAAATTTTGCTATCTAGGGCTTTAAAATTATAATTTAACATACGTGGAGCATTTTTAGAATTTTATTAGTTTAAATCTTTTCTTCGAGTGTGATCTTGGGTTGAAATTCACTCTTAAGAATCATTTAATCATGTAGGATTTATGTGTAAATTTTTAGGTATGTATTAGGTTCTAAAATAATAGGTACAAAATTCTATAGCTTTTCATCACCCTCAAGGCTAGGGGTTTTTTTATCAAGGAGGTAAAGATAGGCTTCTCTACAAATTTAGGAATGTTGAAGGCTAGATATAAGAGTAGGAAAACTCTCTTACTCTTTGGTATTAATTTAAACCTAGGAGGGTGTTCCTACATGTCACCAAATTAGTTTAATATATCAAGTTTGGAGTGATTAGTTAGTGATTTGCATAAGAACTATACCCAGTTGTGCCCTTAACCACTAAAAATTAGATCACTAAATTAAGATAGTACTAGTACTAACCTATTATAGTTGATTTCACACCTTGCATCATATTTGTAAGATGACAACAATTTGTAGTCCAAAAAATCTATTTTCTTATTCAATGCATGTTACACACAACAAGGTATACTATATTATGGATGATTCATTAAACATATGATAATTTAAATTTCACATAAAATTTATTCTCTATTATCTCATTGGATCATGGATAACATACATTTTTTCTATTTATTTCTTTATAAAATTAGTAAAATATTTTCTATTTTTTATGAGCATGGAGGATTGAGATCACTAGTGACTAGTGCTTTTTTAGGTAATAGAACTTAGTGTTTAACCATTTCAAATAGAAATTAACGAGGGAAAAAAGATAGTATGTAGATAAATATTTATATTTAATGATCCCTCTCTGAATCGATTAATGATAATCTATGATAGTTAAATGAAAACACATATAACAAATATGTCATTTATTAGATGCAACAAAATTTTTAAACACCCAATTACAACTTCAAAAGAAAGTGTGGTAGAATAAATTTTACAAGGTGAGGGCCCATTGCACCTCAAAACCCTAAAATCCATCTGAAATAATGGCTACCCAAGGAGATAATTGTTACAAGAATGTGCTAGAGTAGCTATCTCACTTTAATTGGGACAGTATCATTAATGGTGGACACATTATAAAACCCTCCATAGTTTTGTACTACTACAATGGAAATCCTAAAATGATCAACCCTTACAAATAAGAAAACTTACAAATATATACATCTTTGACACTAAAAGTTTGAATGTACTAAGAAAATATGGTAGAAGAGTGTTGAAAGGGACACTTAGACCATTTTTGTAGTTTTCATTAATGCTTTCCTTGAAATTGTGTCATCAAAAATCATAGGGTAGTTCAAATAGGGCAAAATATTCATTTTTCCAATGTTTGTCACTTTGTGTGATGATTTTAGGAACATTCAAGTGTGAAGAGATAAATGAGGGTTGCAAACTCTATTAAAATTTGACAAGAAATTATATGAATGCATCAAGATCCAAAACCCTAGAATTCTTATTAACTCAAGCACAATGTTTTAAAATTTACCTTTATTTTTAAAAATACACTTGCAATACAAAATATTCATCATGATGGTGAATCAAATCATGTTGATTAGTTGTAGAGGTCACTACTAAGCATTAATGGCCAATCTAACCCTGTATCATGATTATCACGTGAGAATGACTCAAAAAAAATTGATCTTTATCACCTTGGCCACTTGCATTAATATCGTCGTGGTTATTTTAGTGTTTATTTTTTCCTATATGATTTTAGGGTTTAAAATCAACCATTGGAAATATTATGGTTAGGTGCAAGTTCAAATGAATTGTTAAATCATGCCTTAACAACTTATTTACTTCCTCCATAGAAAATAACCTTGAAATCATGCCAAAATTGAGTAGAGAAGTCCTCAAGTAATGAAATAATTTTTTTTCAAATTTTAGTATATTTTTTGTGTACTTGAACCTTTTCTAGTGACTAAATTCCCTTTTGAAACTATTCCAATGAGTTCGCAATAAGTTGACAAAAACAAGCTAGGATTTTTTTAATTGTTAGTATTCAAGGAAAACTCATACCTTATGCCTTTGGTTTAGGTGTTAGGAGTTGGAGTAGAGAGGAAATCATATTGTAGAGGTATGTGGAATTGAGGAAATCTAAAAGGAAAATCCCAAAAAAAGTTCAAATTTTAGGAATGTTAAGGATCAAGGTTTGAAAGTACCTTGTGATAGGTACCAAGGTGAAGGGAAACTCCACAAAGAAAAGGAAAATGATCTGAAAGAAATCAAGGAAGGTATGTAAGGAATATATAAGTGAAGGGAATTTTGCAACCCCAACTTTGATAAATACATAATGAAAATAAGTCATAAATTGAAACTCAGGTTAGAACGAAATGAGGTATCTTTGTTAGGGATAGTCTAATTTCCTAGTCCAAAATACTTAGGAAACTAGTTTATCAAAGACTGGGATAGTGAGGTGAATATGGAAGGGGAAACTTGATGAACCATTATAAAGTAAATGACTTATGCATTTTAGTGAAAATGACCAAGCATCAAGGATTATAGATGTGATGGGAGTGATATTGGTGGAGGAAGAAGTTTAATACCCTACTGATAATATTTTGTAAGGAATAATGGTTAGAATATCAAGAAGTGGATGAAAGGCATGACATCAAAAGAAACCTTGAAAATATGCAACTCAAAAAAAAAAGGAAAGACATAGAGAACACCCCATGTAAGGCCTTTCTAATTTTCAATCAACTTGGTGTTTCATGGATTGACACTCAATTCAAAGGGAAAATTCCAAACTGTATAGTTCACTAAATGTTGTCAATGACTTCATTCAATTATCAACCAGAGCTTTGTATGATTGTGATGATGTTGAAATTTTATGTGCACATAGGGACTCTACACGACCTATATTTTTTAATATAGGGAGTTTACACATGTGCATAAAATAGGAAATGTTGAAAATGAAAGAAATTAATAAACTTGCAAAACAAAGTAAATAACTTAATCTGTCAACTACACTATAGGTACTCTCAGCTTAAGTTGTTACTAGTTAACTGTTGAAACTTGAACCCACAAAATAAACTATATTAATAACCATTGAATCCTCAAAACTCAACTAATTAACTACCTCAGAGCTTGACTCAAAGTAATGTTACAAAAGGGTATGTGTAGATCATGATGGGCCAAAAAGTGGCGATATGTAAAAGATATGATGGCCCATCTGGCTAATAACTTCTTTTTTACCTAAAATTGATGAAACGAAAAGGGTTTTTAAAGGAGATTCTCATCTTTCCACCAATATAAATTATGATTTTACTTTGAATTTAATAAATAATTATTATTCAATTTCTATTTGAATTATGACTAAAGTCATGATTGATAGGTTGATTGAAAAACATCTATAGCTTTCAAACGATATCACATTTTTTGAATCCGTAACATGTGTCACATTCTATGCTTCGCATACTATAGGATTAAAATAATAATAATAATAATAATTTCATGAAGTTTTGACCAAGTTAAGGAGGTTAGACATACGATTTTTTAATATTTTTTAAAAGTTGTGATAAAAAATTCTTAATTAATTATTTACTTGGAAAAAAATTATAAAAAATATGCATCACATGGGACATGAGTCCTCTACTTATATCTAAATATTATAAAATATTATCATTTTATTATGATTAGGGTGGTTAGACAGACACCTACTCATTATTTTTTCCCAAAATTTAAGTACTATTGCATTGAAATTTCAAATTTTCACTAAATAGATTGTTTTTATTTTAAAACAAACCTAGTATTTTAGAAACTACATTCAATATTCTATAGATTCTATTCTTACATATTTTTGAAATAATATAGATAACTTATTAAAATTTTTACATCAAGTTGCCTAACTCTGATTTTTTTGAATTTTTCACCACTTAAGGGCTTGTTTTTTCCATGATGATCCTACACATACCCAAAACACATATGAACATGAATCTATTTGAAATGAATACAACATGTAACATCTACTCAAACAAAGACAATTGAAGTGGGCAGAAAGTACCTTGAGTGGCTCTTGCTCAAGCTATTGTACCCACAAAATAAACCAAATATGAGCTACTAGATCAACTAATCATAATATTAGATTGTAAACATCTTGATTCCATTGAAAAATGAATGCTCACAACATGATAGGAATATCAAATTGATTTACAATTCAAAAATGCATATTCATTACAATTGTAAACTAAAAATTGTCTTGATAAAGCATGAAAAATGGAAATATAATCCAGGGTATGTTCAGGATCATCATGAAAAAAATAGGCTCTTAAGTGGCAAAAAATTTTGAAAAATTAGAGTTAGGCAACTTGATGTAAAAATTTGAATAAGTTATCTATATTATTTAAAAAATATTTAAGAATATGATTTGTAGCAAATTGAATGTAGTTTCTAAACTACTAAGTTTATTTAAAAACAAAAAAATCTTTTTGGTGAAAATTTGAAATTTCAATGCAATAGTACAATTTCAGAGAAAAAATAGGAAGTAGGTTTTTGTCTAACCACCCTAACCACAATAAAATGATATATATTTTTATAGGATTTTAGATATAAGTAGATGACTCGTCTAGATGATGCATCTTTTTGTAATTTTTTTCCAAGTAAATAATTAATTATGAATTTTTTATTACAACTTTAAAAAATATAAAAACTTGTATGTCTGACCACCTTAACTTGGTCAAAACTTCATGAAATTCAATTCTTTTCTTTTTTAATCCTATAGTATGGAAAGCATAGAATGTGACACATATTTTAGATCAAAAAATTGTGATATTGTTTGAAAACTATAGATGTTTTTCAATCAATCTATCAATCAGGACTTTATCAAATAGAAAATGAATAATAATTATTTATTAAATTCAAATTAAATCATAACTTATATTGGTGGAAAGCTGAGAATCTACTTTAAAAACCCTTTTCGTATCATCAATTTCAGGTTAAAAAAATGTCGTCAGCCACATACCCTACACATACCCATCATATTGCTACTTTTTGGCCCATCATGATCCTGCACATACCCTCCAACTCTAATTATAACTAAATTTACTCCTTCACCATCCCTCACCAGATATAGGCATGAGAATCTATATTTATTTGCATAATGACTTAAAATTGAAATTAAAATAGAACGCTAAATGTTAGTGTCCACTCTCCTCAAGAATAGTAGATGAACAATTCTTTTCTAATTAAAATGTAATTAAAAGAAAAATGAAAAGGAATTTGAAGCAATATTCTTTCTCAAAGGGTTTTGATAGATACATAGTCAAATTGTCATGTCACGAGCATAACTGTATTGACCCCTTGTTCATTTGTCGTGTTTATTTATTTCCTTGGTGACTCACAATTTAGCCTTGTAAATGATCACCTTCATTCATTCTATAACAATTGTGTGTGAATCAATCTAGACTCTCCCTTATTGGTCATGATCCTTTGGTTGCAGGCTCAATGCTCTAGTTGCTATGAGTTATTGGTTGCAAACAGTTAGTTTCATCTAGCATATACATGCTATTAATAACCATGGATGAAACATGGGTTCACATTAAATATCATACATATTCACACATTTATCCATGAAAATACTAACATATTAATCACATTTCCATACATCAAAATCTAGTTTCAATTGCATGAATGATATAACATATATATAAATTCAGGAATGTATATGAAATAAATATCTTGAAATGTCTAAAAATTATGAACTAAGCAAAAGAAAACTATCTATTAATTAGTCTCATCATTCCTTCCAACTAGATAAATTGGTTGTTGTTAAGCATTCATTCAATGGTAGAGGTTGTACTGTAAAGCCATCTCTTTGAAATCTGCAACTACATCCACTCCTTTTATCCATCTCAAGTAGTAACCCCCACAATATGAAAGCCTTGCCCATTTGACATATTCTGCCTCTTCTTACTTTGCATGCTTTCCCTTGTCTAATGTGGTACTAGATAAAGGAGCATGGGTGGATGAAAGGTAAGTTCTAACAATTTGAGTCAACTATCTTTGGTTGTTTCTATATATCTTTGAGATATTTCAAGCATAGCTACAAAGTTCTATAAGGATTGTAGTTCCCTCTTTCATAATTTAGGAGTTAACTCTGTCCATCTTTCTTATAAAAAATTTAAGGCACTATGGATGAGTCTTGTAGCTAGTTGTTGCATGTTGACGTAGTCATTTTCTCTAATTTTTTAATTATTTTTTCGCCTACACCTTTATTCTTCAAGAGATCTGTCAATTCTTCTACAACTACATTGGGATCCTTTGCCTCTTTACAGATAGGTAGAGAAATAGATTTTTCTCTTTCAATATATTCCTACATTATCTCACCCCTTTGTTGTTCATTTTTGAAATAAGATGCTAATTCTCTAACCTACAAATCTCTCACAAATATTAATGGGTTCCATTTCTTATCATTTGGTAGAGAAAGATTATGCAAGTAAAATTCACATTGTTGATATTTCATCTTTGGTGTAGAAGTAGAGAAAATTTCTTGAAACACAAATTTCTTATTTAGAGCAATTGGCAAGCCACTGATTAACTGACTGAATTGGAAGTTACATAAGTAATTTTCCTATAAATATAATTTGTATACCCTTGCAGGAGGTCTGCATTTAAGTATTTGTGCAGCTTTATCTACTATTTCATCAATTTTTCCTGTCAATCTCTTCATTTTTGTTTCATATTTCTCAAGGGCCCTAGTGTGGTTAGGTATGATGTCTACTTTTTCCTTCTCCTAATCTTTCCTTTGTTGAGAGAATTCCTTGGTTTTTTTCCACAAATCATACCCATGCCCAAATGTATGTATTTTCTCTAATTTCTTGATCTTATGTCCCTTTCACTATGCTTTTTCTGATATGTATTCACCAATTCTTCTAGCTACTTTATCCTTTCAAGTTCTTCTTGTAATTCCTTCTTAATAATTATTTCCTCAACAAAAAAATCTTCATCCTTTTCCAAAAATTGATCATCATCTCCCATGGTATATTCATAGCCCTCACTATTAGGACTTTGTGGGGTTATTTTTCTTCTTTTCTTTGTAAAATTTACATCCTTTGAATCAGATTTAAAGGTGCTAATAAAATGCGATGCTTGTTTGACTAGTGTATCTACATTCCTAGATGGAAATCTACCTTTAATTATGAATCTATCTCAAGAATCACAACATCTTCCTTTTCTTATTTCTTAATTGACCCTCTCATGGCACCTTTCCTCTTTAGGTGGTGTGAACATCTAAGCATTGGATTTCTTCAGCCTTCTTGTAGGTGTAGAAGAATATTCATTTTTCCCTTTTTTTAGTTTTTTATGTTTTCTTAGAGGTGGGTGTTTCTTGTTGCTCCCTTATTGCACATTCCTTACTAAGAGCTTTAGGCTTAGTGTCTTACAAATATTTCTTCTTTGGCTCCCCTATGCTATGGATAGGTGAAGCAGCATGGGAGCCAAAGGTTAATTCCCTCTCTGCAACAACAAGGTCTTCCATATTTTTTTATTGTCCCCTATTTTCTTCATTATGTTCCATAAGGATGTCATTAATGCCATGAATTTCAAGAAATTTTTCTCAAGAAATATGTGGAAACTTATTTCTCAAACTTCTTTTTACCAGTAATGTAACCATGAAAAAAATGTGATAATGTTGTATCATTCATTTTTATTTTCTACTATGAGCCCATTATTTTCAATTGATTGTAAATAAATTTTGGAACATTTACTTTCCTATGATGTTGAAAATGACTAAGCAACTTAAAGTGCACTGTATAAAGCAAAGACTACCTACCATCACATGTTAGGTATTTGAATTTATAAGTAGCTATGATGCCTGGATCTAGGGTATGGATAATTGTTTTATACATTGGAATGATGAGTCTAGGTTCTTGTCTAGTTGACATCAATCATTCCTGGCAGTGATAGCATCTACCCTCACTAGGAATTCTTCTCTCTCTTGTGGTAGACCTGATACCTAAGCTATGGTAGCCTTAGAAGAATCCACTCTTAATCCTTGCATGATGGCTTCATTATTTTGAAAAGTTGAATCAAACTACCATGTCATGGGTTCATTGAACTCTATTAATTTCAAGAAGTACTCCATCCAACCAAACCATTGGAAGACATAAAAACATAACCTATCCTCCAATAACTGGTTGTGTGTTGAAGGCTCCCTTTGAATCATGTCACCGCCCATGGTAGTGTTCTACTCTTCTTAATAATGCTTTGTTCTTGAAATTTTCTCCAATTCTCCTCAATTCTACTTTGTCCTTGTTTTACATCACTTCCATACATAATTCCACTATAGTCTATTTTCTCAATGTAGTTGGTTCTTACCCTTTTCTTTCATTTTAAGCTTGTACCCCTCTAAAAGTTTAATGGTGAAAGATTTAATTGAGAAAATTTTATGAAAATCAAGAAAGTACCCCTCTCCCTAACTAATGGTATTAAGTGTCCACACTTAATTTGATGGTTTTTGGTGGAGGGTGATAGCCAGTGATGTGGAAATATCAAAATAGATATGAAACATGCAATCTAAAAAAAATAACTATGTCAACTATGGTAAATTAAGGTATGTACTTGTAGAAATGTGTTGAATTGAAACTTAGCTCATGTGAAATTGTTGAGTATTGCTTGCAACAAAATTTGATGTGACTTGAATTAATTGCAAATGCATGGCACATGGTGGATGATGGTATGGAAATGTTGTGATATGTACAGATGATGGAAGGTAAAATGAGTTGTATGGTGCATGCAAATAAGAGAAGGTGATAAGAATTTTAAATGTGAGCAAGTGAAAGAGGCTACATGGAGTGAAATAATAGATGTGAAGTTGCATATATAGAGGAACATAATTGGTAATATTACACAGAAAAATAATTTAGATAGTAATTTTAAAATTATTGTCAAATAAGTGCTACGAGCGCCTTCAATAATAGGTCTCATTCTAAATTTTGTCTCCTTTAGGTGTGAAGCTATAGGTCCCCACTACTTTGATTGTCCAGAAATAAAAATGAATGTTTTATTGTTGTCACTTGTGTAGTGTGTGCATGTGAATTTAATGTGAGATTATTCTTGTGAAATATTAGTGGGTGAATTATGTAGGTCACCAACTAACTCAGTTGTTGAACTTATACTATTTGATGTTGAAACTTTATGATCAGGTCTTTTCTCCATGTTTGATTCATTGTCATCTCCATGTCCATAATTTTTAATTAATGAAAGAAGGAAATATTCCTTTTGTAATGACCTTTGATAAAGCTTAAGCCAATTTCCATTAACTAGTAATGAGAATCTAACATTATCAGTTGTCTACAATTGGATTGCCCCATTACAAAACACCTATTGTATCTCACATGGGCCTAGCCATCTTTTCTATAACTTTCCTTTGTAGTCCTTATAAAGGTCTATAGTCATAAAGCAAATCTCAATCTCATGCACTGAATTCTTTTGAATTGATAAATGGATCATGTCATCTATTTCTTTGATTTTGGACAACTTTAGTGTGGTGAATGGCTTCCATTCTAACTTCATCAAGTGAATTCAAGTTATGTAGTCTCTCCTTTTATGTTGTTTTCAAGTCCATTCCCAATGTTACTCTCATCCTTAATGTTTTGTACTAAAATTATATAGGAAGAACTTATTTCTTGCTATACACTAGCTCACACGGTGTAATCCCTATTGTACTTTTCCAAGTTGTTTTCTAGGCCCAAACTACCTTACACAACCTAGCTGCCCAATCTTTTCTTTGAATTTGTATTATTTTGGTTAGAACATTCTCAATCTCCCTATTTGTGACTTCCACCTATCCATTAGCTTGAGGGTGGTAAGGTGAGGACTTCTTATGTTCGATTTCATACTCTTGAACTAACTTTTTGATCATATCAGATGTAAACTGGGGTCCTTGGTTTGTGAAAATTTCTCTTGGGACTCCATACCTTGTGAATATGTATTCATATAAATTTTTGCACACTCCCATTTCTTGCAAACTACAAAACCTTAACTTATTCCCACTTTGTAAGGTAGTCTATGCAAACCAGTATGTACTCTTTATTGTTTCATGTTGGTGATTATGGGGCCAATGAAGTCTATTCTCCATTTATCAACTAGTGTTATTACCAAATATGGCTGCAATGGAATTTCATCTATATTTTGTTGGCCTTCCC
This sequence comes from Sequoia sempervirens, assembly GCA_007258455.2. Classification (NCBI taxonomy): domain Eukaryota; kingdom Viridiplantae; phylum Streptophyta; class Pinopsida; order Cupressales; family Cupressaceae; genus Sequoia; species Sequoia sempervirens. Next base: position 150,816 of record VDFB02002768.1, on the reverse strand, counting down.
ATTCTCTAACACCTATCACAACCCCTTCTATACTTCACTACATCCTTATGAAGAGTTGGCAAATAATAGCCAAAATTGAGAATCTTAAGTCTTGTCCTCTTTGCTACAAAGTTTCCCCCATAGGGTTCATCATGCTAGGCTCAGAGGGTGCATATTTGCATTATATTATTTGGGCCTATGTAGAATAGATGGCCAACTATCGAGGAGTATGGAAAACTTTTGTCAAATAATTGTCTCTTTTCTCTAGGTGAGAAGTGTGGTGGTGTTTTTCTTGCTACAATATAATTGGAAATATTTGCATACCAAGGTGTGTGTAGAGATAAAGGAAACAAGTGCTCATCCAGGAAAGAGTCATCAACAACATCTTCTTTTTATTTGGTTGGTAGTCTAGATAGAAATTCTGTAACTACATTGTCTTTTCCTTGCTTGTCAACAATTGTGATATCAAATTATTATAGCAAGAATAGCCATCTAACTAGTATTCCTCCAACCACTAGTTTGCTCATGAAATACCTTATTGTTGCATGATTAGTGCATGCATGAACATTGAAGAGCCTGTATATAATTTTTGAACTTATTGAGTGCATCAATTACTGCCAACATATCATTCTCTATCGCTGTATAGTTGAGTTCCACCCCTTGCAAATTCTTGTTGATGTAATGTATGCCATACTCCTTATTAACTTCCTTCTATCTAAGCACTGCCCCTATCGAAAAACAAAAAGCATCTGAATGGATGTTCAAAAAGGTAAGGTCCAATTTGGTACTCTCAAGATAGAGGTTTTGGTGAAGGATTCCTTGAGTGCTTCAAAGGAGGTTTGGAAACCATATGTCTAGTCAAATTCTACATCCTTGGACAATACACCATATAGTGGGGCTGCAATTTTACTAAACTCTTGGATAAATCTACTATGGTACTCAACATTTCCTAAAAGAATTATAATATCATTATGTCTTTGAGTCACAAGGAGTGTTGATATCACTGCAATTTTGTTTGGGTCCACTTGAATTCCTTGACTTGAGAAAAAATTCCCAAACACAATTCCTTGTGTCATCATCATGAATAATTTCTAATGAATCAAGGATAAGTTGTTTCCTTCACGCTGTTTTAGGAATTTTTCTAAGTTTCCAAGTGCTTCATCATATGTATTCAGACCATAGATTGTTAAATCATCCATGTAAAATTCCATGGAATCATTTGCAAAATCTAAGAATATAATTAGTACTACTCTTTGGAAGGTGGTTGGTACATTACATATTCCAAATGGTAGGAAAAAATAGGCATATGTTCCCTGAGGGCATATAAATTTTGTCTTGTCTTAACCTTTTAGAGCAATCTTAATTTGGTTAAAGCCACTAAATCCAACTAAAAAGGAGAAGTATTTCTTACTAGATACTAAACCAAGTACTTGGTCAGTGAGGGTAATGGAAAGTTGTCTTTCCTGGTGACAACATTCAATTCTCTATAGTCTACACACACCCTCCATTTTCCTCATTTCTTTGGAACAATCACTAGAGGTGACACCCATTCACTATAAAAAATAGGGTAGATGAAGCTTCCATCTAGCAATTTTTATAATTTTGATTTAACTATGTACTTAATTGCAGGATTCATTCTCCTTTGGAGTTATCATATGGGTTAAAAACCATCATTGATATAGATCCTATGCATGCATCATTTCAAGGGTCTATCCTCATCTTTTCATGAAAATCCCATGTAAAGGTTGTTGCATGTGCTTGCACCACATTCGTCAGTGAAGTTTCTTGTGTCTTAGTCACTTGACTGTTAATATTTAGTGGCTCACCTGATATTATCTCTAAGGTCTTGGATGATGTTTGAAATAATGAAAGGTCAAGCCCTATTATATTTGGAACACATCATTGTGGTAGCAACATATGAAAAAGTTGAGAAATGACTCAGATGAACTGGAAGGGATGACATTTTGTAGGGGATCCTACAAATATGTTAAATATTCATGACGTTGTAGGTCCCTACCATATTTGTTGAGCATAATTTTTACTATCAAATCATCTTCATCCTGATCCTATAACAAAATATTTCTTTCAATAGTCATCAAGGTTTTCAAGGAATATTGATCTTCCTCATCTAGGTTAGGCCAAATAGTTTATTCTAGGTCTACATGTGGTTGTGCTAGTGGATAAAGGAGGAAATTCTTAGTCACATTCTCATTAGAGATAATCATATTCCCAGACCTATAAACTATAAATGCATATGTTGTTGCTAGTTATCGTCTTCCTAGGATGAGGGGAGAACCTGCAAGATTAGCTTTAGGTTGTACTACCATGAAATCCATAGGGTACTTATATGAATCTAGTTTTATCATCAAGTCTTCAATTATACCCTCAGGTTTAACTGTTGACCTATCTACCATTTGTAGGATAGCGGGTGTAGGTCTAATCTCTATTAACTGTAATAGTTACATTGTTTCTTTAGTGATCAAATTAATAGTTTCTCCCAAGTCAATAAAGATGTTCTTTATGAGATTTCCATTTATCTTGACATCTACTACATGACTTCTAGGGTTTGTATACTTAGGGATAGTTATTCTTCCAATATAATGCATGTAAGTTTTCCTAACATATGTAAAATTTTAAGGTCTTTTCATTTTCTTCCTAGGTTCTTTAGGCACAATTCTCTCACTGTCTTAGTGTAAATAGGTACCTCGTTGATTTCTTGAATGAAGGGTGTTTTGATACAAACATCTTTAAGCTAACCTAAAAAATTAGTTTTAGCTTGTGTTTGATGCCTTTGAATAGCTAATCTTTCAAGGAATGGAAGCTCTAGACTTCTATTAGTTGGGTTACCTTAATTTGAATTGGTCTCCTTAGGATGGTTATCCAAGGTCTTTGTTGGGGGTTCCTCATAACCCAACCCAATGATTTGAGGGGATAAAGGCCCAGCAAATATTTTCCATGATCTAAGGTGGACATCACTCATCTCTACCCTATAAGTATATTGTATAGCCTTGTCAATATAGGCTTGTTGAAAAGACTTGTTATTTGGGTTAGGTGTAGGTTGTGCTATCAACTGACGTGCTTTAGTTGGTTGTGGTGATGCATGTGTTGGATTTGGAATTATGGCTTCTTTTTGTTGCTACAAGGGTTGTTGTCATTGTTGGATATTCAAGTTTTTTTCCACTACAAACCTCTTTGTCATTGAGGTTTCCATTGGTTTTGTTGAGGTGAACATTAGGGATTGTAGTTAGGTTCTTGGAAGTTTCCTTGTGACCATATATTCTATTGTTGTTGGTTCCAATTTGGTTGAGGATTTTGTAATTGGTTTTGTGGATTTACCCAAGGATGAGAATTCCATCTAGAGAAATTTGAATTGTTAACTAGAAATGGCATATTATAAGTCAAAGGGTATGGAGACATACCTTGTCTTGGCTACCATGTTTTCCTCTTAGCAATATTGAAAACTTTTCCATCTTCATCTTCTAATGCATGAATGTTTGGTTTCCCTTTCTTTTCCTCAAAAATACTCACCACTCGTTTTCATTTGTAATTAGATGTTCTCTGTTTGCAATACGGGTAGTATTATGTAAGGGTTTCCTTTTCCTCTTCTTACTTTTTCTTTATACGTAGAGTATCCAATTGTGTAGCCAAATGGATGATGATATCTTCTTTCATGTTAGACAAAATATTACTTAGTTCCACTCTAGAGAATCATTAGATGTCTTGCTAACTAGAGATATCTTGTCTACCCTAGTCCTATTACTAAAGGACATTGAATAGTTCCTATAAACCTTGCATATCTCTTCAAAAGGTAGTTGTGATATGTCTCCTAGCCTAATAAGGTTAAGGGAATCCATGAAATCATCATTAAATCCTCTTAAAAACACTAGTTTTAGGGATTAATTTGAGAGCCTACTTTGTGGATACTTCTTTAAGAAAAACTACAATATTTATGCATTATCATCCAATAGTTCATCTTCTTTTTGTGTCATTCTAAAAATATCATCTCTTTTCCTATCAATTCCTCTACAATAATCTTGATGCTTTTCTAGGAATTTGGTACATGAACCATCTTAGTGCTTCATCATTCAATGTTGTTGGAAATAGTTTCAGCCTATGTGCATTTGTTGTGTAATCATAACTTCTACAAATCACATCAAACTAAAAAAAGAATGTATCTAGGTCCTCTTTGACCAACCCATAAAAGAAAAGTAATGTTGAAGGAAGTACATTCTTCAAAGTAGTTGGTCTCTCCTGGTTCATAATGGGCAACTCAAAGGTTGCATACTAGTGGGTCTCCCATTGTTGAATCAACCATAGTGATGATGTGTGGGAGAAGTCTCCTCTGTGTTTGGAATGGATGTTGGTGTTAGTTATGATTCTTCTTCAAGAATACCCTCACTTTGTTCAATTTGATCGCTAATATCCTCCAAAGCTTGGTGTGTTGAGGGGAGAAATCTTCCCAAAGCATTTTTCCACCTTCGCATACAATAGGTATGACTCTTTAGATTAAAAAATCCTACACAATGTTAGTGATAGGTTATTGTTGGTGAAATAGAACCTAATTACCCATTTTCTTGAAAAGAAAGGACTAACTATGAAAGCTTGAAATAACTCAAGAGAATACTAAGTGTAGCACCATCCTTAGCAATGCTGCAAAAAATGTAACACCTTTCTAGTGCTCAGTCAACTTCGTATTTCATGGATAAACACTCAATTCAGAGGGAAGATTCCTAACTGAATGGTTCACTAAACCTTCACAAAGACTTCATTTAATTATCGACTAGGGATTCATAAGCTTGTAATGATGTTGGAGTTCTATATGTGCACCTAAGGACTGTACATAACCTATATTGTTGGATGTAGGTGGTTTACACATGTGCATAAAATAGGAAGTGTTGAAATGGAAAGAAAGGAATAAACTTGTATAACATAGTAAATAACTTAATCTGTCACCTAGGCTACATGTACTCTAAGCTTAGTGTTGTCACTAGTTAACTATTAACACCTGAACCCATAGAATAAACTATACCACTAACAATTGACTTTTCACAACTCAACTAATTAAATCCTCTGGAGCTTGACTCAAAGTAATGCTACAAAACGCATATGACCATAAATCTATTTGAAATGAACACAACATGAGATATCTAATCTAACAATGAAAATTGAATTTGGTACATAATACCTTGAGTGGCCCTTGCTCAAGTTGTTGTACCCACATAATAAACCAAATAAAAGCTACTAGATCAACTAATCATAAGAGTGGACTAAAAAAGTCTTTATTGCATTGAAAACTAAATGGTCATAATTTGACAGGAATCTCCAATAGATTTACCATTCATAAATCCATATTCATTACAACAGTAAACTAATAATTATCTTGATAAAGCATTAAAATTGGAAATATACTCCAACTGCAATTCTAACTAGATTTACTCCTTGACCATCCATCCCTAGATATAGGCGTGGGAGGAGATTTATTTTCAGAACAACTCAAAATTGAAATTAAAACAAAAAACTAAATGCTAGTGTCCACTCTCCTCAAGAATAGGAGATAAAAGAATCTTTTGCAACTAAACTATAATTAAAAGAACAACAAAAAGGAAGTTGAAGTAGGATTCCTACTCAAATTATTTTGACATAGACATAGTCAAATTGTCATGTGAGCATAACTGTACTGACCCCTTCTTCCTTTTTCGTGTTTATACATTGCCTTAGTGAATCACAATATGATTTTGTCAACAATCACATTCATTCATTTTGGAATTTTTGCATGTTCACTAATATGGACTCTCCCCTACTACTCATGATCCTTTGGCTGCTGGATGAGTGCTCTGGTTGCTATGGGTTACTGGCTACAAATAGTTAGTTCCATCTAACATATACACACCATTAATAACTATGAACCAAACACAACTTCATATCAAATCTCATACACATTCACACATTTATCCATGCAAATTCTAACATATTATAATCATATTTACATACATCAAAATCTAGTTCAGGTTGCATGAATGATATAAAAAGATATAGAAGTCCATGAATGTATATGAAATAAATAGCTTGAAATGTCTAAAACGTATGAACTAAGCTAGAAAAAACAAAAAAACTAGCTATTAATTAGTCTCACCCCATATTTATAATTTAATAGAGTTGAGTGGTTTCAATATTAATAGCATACATAGTGGTTCATATTTATGAAAAATATAGAGATAAATGCCCATATGAATGCTTGTTGGTTTGGTTATAAACAAGGTAGAAGGAACCCAAGTGAACAAATTAAGAACTCAATGAAAAAATTAGACTAAAGTTTTAAGTCCCAACAATGTTATTTACCCTTATCCTCTCCACTTTTCTTGTGGTGTAGTATATACCCCTGAGTTTTAAGAATTTGACTATATGTACAAAATCTTAACATGGTTGGTAAAATCAAACATTACACAATTTAACCTGATATCGACATAAAATTTTAATTATTGATATTTTGAATTCTTTATCTCAAATACCAATTAATATTCAATCTTTCTATTCATCGTTTGTGTCCTTTATTAATCAAAATGAGTCAAGAAAACTTCTGACGTTTCCCATCTTTTATGTACCATGTACATGAGCAGTTGATGGATTTAAAGGATGGCAGATTTGTAAGGCTCCACCTTATCACCGGATTTATAGCGAAATGACTAAACAAAATATTGCACCCACAAAATTCATTCCAAGGTTGAAAGTAGGTGGGAATATCCAGTCAATACATGTGCGCAGGAAAAATATTGAATGCAGTATTGAGACGATGTTTAAGAAGAAAATGTGGTTAAAGATAGATCACGTCGACGTTGTCATCATAACTGCAGTCGATGGATTTATAGCAAAAGGAGTAAACGAAATAGGCCTACTTCAAAATTCATTGCAAGTTTGAAAGTCGGTCGGTTGTTGCTGTCGATGGACACTCTCGCAACATGTAAGCAGGAAAAATATGTGAGATGATATTGTGGGATATCATCTCAAGTCAATACACGAGAATTGAAGTAAAGTTTGTGGACAAGAAAAAATGTGGACAAATTGAATGTAATGGATGTATAAGTGTTTTTACTTTGACAAGAATTAACAATATTTTGAATTAGATTTTGTCTTTTATATGGTGACTTTGCAAGACATTCTATTGCTTATTGTGACCCATTGTTAGAGCAAAAACTATCTATAAAAGAGAAGAATAATGTTGATTATTATAATTATAATTTTTTATATTAACTTTTTTTCAATTGTTAAATTTTATTTTAATTTTTTTAAATCAAGTAATGCAATTCTTCTTGATGTAATTAAATAAAATGGAACTTCAATTAAAATTTAAAATTACTTATAGTATTCATCAAATTTTTAACTATAATTAACCAATAAAAACATCTCAACTTAAAATATTTTACTTCTTCATTTATAATATATTTTATTTCTTGATTTATAATTTTTTAAAAAATTGATTAGTTTTAAAATTTAATGCTAAAATAATATAGATTTTTCCTTTCATTAAATATGTATATCTTCATTTTATAGACTATTTATTTTTGAAATATTATGTTTATCATTAAATATTAATATTATGTCAAGTAAATGGATGTCAAATTTAAAGTAAAAAGTAAGATCTTTTGTACATCATTGCATTTCCTCCATTGTTGTCATTATAAAAATAACTTTGGACATTAATATTAAATGTAAGCCTCAATAGTTATAACCTTTTTTACATTTATTAGTTTTAAAGAATCAATTTTCGTTAAATATTTAAAATTTTGATTCAAAATAATTTGCTAACAAATATTAAACATAATTTTCATGTCTTTCATTATTTTTGTGTGTTACACAAATATAAGGAGAGGTGGCACAAAAACCCTACAAATTTGTAGTTATTATATAAAATAATGTTAACTTCTTAATCTTATAAATAAAGGTGTTCTATTTAATTTCTTTCTTAAATTATTGAATATTAATTAAGAGAGTCTTTCTAAATACTCATTTCACTAAATATCCTAATCGAAAATCTAGTTTAAAATAAATAAATAAACCTTCTCTAAATGTTATAAATTGGATAGCTTCTTTAAATAAAAGAGAGTTAAAAATATTAGTAACTACTTTATCTTTTGTTATTTACAACCAATAGACTTCTATTATGGGATCATGTTTATTGACAAGTATCATGTTAGGAATATTCATCATTTTTAAAAAATACATATTTATATTAATATCTTTTTAATTCATAAATACATTGATTAAATGTATTTCTTTGTACAATTCACAAATATACATGCTATAAATCACAAGTTACAAGGCCAAGTTGCTGGAGTCCTTCACATCCAAAGGAGCAACTCTGCTCTATGTAAGTTACTCGTACAATCACCATTCAACAACACACAATGTTTTTCTTGCCACTAATCTCATTTTTGTAATACCCAAATGCATGGATCTGTAGATGATTATGCAATCAAGAAGGTGGATTTGGTGATTTCCGCAGTGGGTGCTCAACAATTAGCAGATTAGTTCACTCTCATCAAGGCCATCAAGGATGTTGGAACTGTCAAGGTACAATCCATGTCTATGTTTCAACCAAATTCATGACAGTGGTCATAATGCAATTCTATTGTCCTGGATTGAGTTTATGTGTATCTTTTGCAGAGGTTTTTCCCATCAGAGTTTGGGATTGATGTTGACAGACACCACGTAGAGGAGCCTACGAAGAGTATGTTTGACTTGAAAGATAAACTCCGTCAGGCTATTGAAGCAGAAGGCATTCCATATACATATGTTGCTCCCAACAGTTTTGCAGGCTACTTTCTTGCTAACCTTGCGCAGCCTGGCCAAATAGCTCCTCCAAGAGACAAAGTTGTCAGTTATGGAGATGGAACTACCAAATGTATGTGCCATTTTCATTTTTGTAGTTCATTAATTAATATCATACAATTGTTGGTTATTTTAGATCTGGATTACTCATGATTTCTAGGAGTCTTTTTTGCAGACTTTGGTCTCTGTTATCAATTTCCTAACTTCATTTACTATTATGATTTTTTGTTGATTCATGATCTCTGTTATTGGAGATTTGTGGTCTCTATTATTAGATCTATTTTGTGAGCCATGATGCGTGACATGAGTTCTATGCAGAGTAGTAATAGATGAGGGGTCTCTGTCTCTGTTATGGAATTTTCAAAATAAGCATATAAAAACAAAAATATATTTTTATAATAATATCCATTTTTTCATCATATTTGGATAAATCTCTGAAAATATTTGTTTACAATTTTGTATAGACCATGCTCTAGAATCAGCATTAATAGCAATTGCACTTTGGTGGTACCCTAAAGAGGTGTGGAAGATCAATTAGAGAAAAAATGAGGTCAATCGGTAAGTCATTTAGAAAATGATTTTATTTATATATTATTATTATTATTAATTTTATTTTATATTTTATTACATTATAATATTATTATATATTTTTTTTAATTTTATGTATTAACTATTATATTCACCACACTAATTTCAGACCTAAGTAATTTACTGTGTATAATTTATAAACTTCTGTATAAAATTCTCTTCAATTGTTTATGCCTTTGGATTAGATGCTAAAGATAGCTCTAACAATTATTGCTTTTACAATTTGTTCTATAAATCAATTTTCAGCCCATGCCAAAAGCGCACGTTGAAAAATATGGTATCCATAAAAAATTCTTGACTAATAAAAATGACAATTGACAAATCAAAATAATCATTTATAAAGACTGATATCATTCCAACTAAATATAAAGGATATATACTCATCTGAAATTTCATTATCTAGAGTTTGTTGATGAGCATATTGTGGAGGCAATGATTTGCTATACAACAATTAGCTCCAAAAATAGCACTTATTATTAATCGTTTAATCTTAGTCACATGTCACTAAAATTTGTAAATGCATACTCTCTAACATATCCACATACATGTAGTTTTCTATCGGCACAATCGTTGAACCTCCTTTAGGTGCAAGTGTTAGTATATATATATACCTCTATATAGAATTGTCTCATCCTCAATCTCTCTTTCTTTTTCCTAATCTCTCCAAAGATCAATTAAACTATTAGATTTTTTATATTTTAATTTAATTTGATCTATATAAAAATAATTATTAATTATAATAATTTCATATTTATATTTAATATTTTTTATTGAAGAATACAATATATAATAATAATATAACTTATATATACTATTATATATAATAATAAATACAATTATATTATATTATATTATATCATATATAATTGTATTGTATAAAATATATATAATATTTTAAAATTATATTTGTATTATATAAAAATATAATAATTAATACTTAATAATTGTAATAATTATATATGTATTTAATAGTTTTATTAAAGAATATAAGGTATAATAATAATAAATAGTATAAGTATATATTTTTAATTAATTTTTTTATTATATAAAATATAAAATATACATTATATATTAGTTATGCTAACATATACTTAACTGCGTAGGGTAAAGGATGTTGTAATGTTAAAACTTAAATGTGCTCATTATTAGGATCCTGTCATCGGTCGAAGGACTGATGAATGATCGTGACAGATTTTCAAACTGGTTTGACTTGATGTGAGTCGTCTGATGCACCACTTTATCTCCAAAGAAGATGAGTAAGTCTATTGCTCCTGCTTCATTAATATGAAGGTCTCCTAGGCTTAGCTTATAAGAATCACAACATTATTCTCTAGGGAGTGGACATAGCACACCAAGAGTTGCTTCAACTCCAAAGGAAGAGTGTAAGAAAGAGGCCCATGGAAAGAAGTCTATATAGGTTGCTATGAGAAGCAATTTCTAGTTAAGGAGTCGAGTTGTGACCAGAGAAACAACAAAGGCTAAAGAGAAGGATCCTGCAAAGTCTATAAGGGAAATAGAGAGAAGGATTTTAAGTATGGTCAAGCTTCTCTAGGATGACACAATTATCTTATTGATATTTTAGATGGTCCCTCAAATAGCATGACTAAGACTAATTCTAGCTACTACTAGTATCTTATGGCCCTGACAGAATTAGCAAGCTCAGATGATGAAGTAATAGTAGTTTCCCCAATTTCAGTGAAGACACCAAGTGGGCATGCTAGCCCTACTACTAGCAAGAACACTATTGAAGAAGAAGTGGTGGTTTCCTTAGCCTTCGTGAGGATACAAAGTGGGTGTGTGTATTCTAATTTTAGTTCTGGTTGAATGGAATTGCATCTAGTGTTTGGTTTTTGGTTTTTTTGTCTTGTGATAACAGTGCTTTAGTATAGTTTTGTGGCTGTTAAACTGACTCGGGTGTTTTTTGATGATGTGATGAAGAATTTTTTTGCTTGACATGGCTATGAAATGTAAAGGCTTGATAAAATATAACAGTGATTTTGGCAACATGGACTAGATTTTCTTAAGCAAATGGTATAAAAAAAAATTCCCTTGTTTTGCAAATGATTATAGGAAACCGTTCGGGGAATATCTAAAATGCAGTTGAATATTTTTTTGAAATTAAATGTATGTGAAATGTAATTGTAATTGATTCAAATTCTTTTTTCTCCCTTGATCTATAAAAGAGATTTCATGGCTCATTACAAGGGGTTCAATTTTGGAGTCATGCCATAGTCTGGGTAGAAGCTAAGCTCAAGAAGGAACATACAGTAGAAAATATCAATGAATAGAATAGTAAATTGTCTTGGTTATGGGTCATGTATGTAAGAATCTTAAATAAGTTTTATAGAAGCCATAGATATAAAATAAAATTTTAATTCTTGAGCATGTACTCTCCTATGAAATTCTCTTGCAGATTATAAATGGAAATGATCAATGATCTTTTTGTTTGTCTCTAGTTGTTTTAATTGGATGTGTGGATTTTTTTTACTTCAGGTCAAAGAATTGGTTAAATGATTAAATAAAGTTGCAAGTCTATGAGTGAAGAGTATAGGATTCGGTAAGAATTAGTGTTCTAGATGTAGTGAGTTGAATACTACAAAGTAATATGACAATAGTCCATCAATGTCTTAATTAAATGGCTAATATCTAGTACTGGTTGTTGCATATTTGAATCCATTATCCCAATTGATGAAGCATTGGTCTATTTGTTAGGAAATATTGAAAGTAAATGAGCTAGTGACATGCTTGGCTATGGATTTAAAATGAGAAAAAATTTATTAAAAAAAATTAATTACAATGTATGTGTCTAAAATATCACCTAGTTCCTAGCAATAGTTGGTAGTTTGTTTAAAGGTCAGCCAAACCTTTAATGAATTGTGTCTTTTTGCACTCAGTAGGAATTGATATGTGTATAAATTTTTTCTCAATTAGACAAACATCACTTGAGGACAGTAAGGAACACCCTCCTAGGTCTCACAAAGCCTAAAGAGTAGGAGTGAAGGGTCTTAGAATCCTTTACTCATTCTTTGGCCACTAATTTTGAAGATTCTTGAACATAAGATTTGGCTACCCTTTAGTGAACTTCAAGGTTTTGGTGGAAAAAACACCAATAAATTTTGTGACTTTGTTGGGGAAAGCATTAAACCTCCAGTCACTGATTGTTGTATCACAAGTCACTTTTTTGATGAATTTGAACACCTTGTTCATATATTGAGAGATCTTGAACTTGGAAATGGTTTGGTTGTAGCAAAGTTCAAATAATTTGACTGTGACTTCATTGCTGGAGAAGACCCAAAATGAGATTTACCTTTGAAGGAACTTCATATTGTTTGAAGTTTAATCCTCTATAAAAGAGGTGGTGACTTTGTCTAAAGAACCTGACAAAGAATAAAAAAACATTCAAGATCTTGCAAATTTGTAGTTCGAGAAGAAATTTGAGTAGCTGCTACCAATTTCCAAGTATTCTCATAAATTTAAAGAAGATATTATTATATTTGCAAGAAAATAATGAGAAATATTTAGGACTTAAGATGTAAATGATTCCCAATTAGGTGAATAGCACTAGGTGAGCGAATACTAGTGTTGATTTTTCATGCTTCTAAAGTGTAAATTGAAATTCATTTATCATGATCGAGAAGCATAATATATTTTAAGATTTCAAGGAAAGTAGGTATAGGAGATTCACATTGTGAACAATTAAGATCATAATTGTAAAGGGAATTTGAATTTCGTTGTGTAATTATAAGGTAAATGTGATAAGCCTTGTAGAAGATGTGAGAAAATGGATTATCCATCTATACATCCTAGTAGGGAACCAAGTATATAAAATGTATAATGGGAAACCTTTTTCATATCAATGAAATTTTAGTATCGAAAGGTACAAAGCTATAGATTTCAGTAACATTTGTGGTTACCAAAATGTTGTGCCATCAAAAATTAGAGATAAGGTATGAAAGTTCAATGGTGGAAAGTCTAAATAAGCAAGGAAACATCTACAAGAGTTTGTTGATGTGATGGGTGATTATGAACTAGATTTTGAGGATGTTGTCATGAAATTATTTGTACAATCTTTAAAAGGAGATGCATGAGATTGGTTCTTCTATCTACCAACATCCTCTATACACTCTTGGGATGAGTTTAAGGTAATATTCATGGAACAATTTGGTGAAAGAGTAAATCTGAATGTAGTGAGGAAACAATTTATGGAAATTCATAGAAATGAGGATGAGTTGGTTCCTACTTTCAATCTTAGATTTGCAAAGGCCATAAGGGATATTCCCAAAAATATATGTGACCAAATGATGCTAAAGGTTTGGTTGTGTATCTTGGTGCATTTGACAATAAGATGACCTGCCTGTTAAGAGATAAAGGTCCTAGAACTTTACATTAGGCATATCAAATTGCTATGGACATTGAGAACAATCTGAAATACTCAATGATGAAAGGATATATGACTCCTAGTGTGGTTGATCCTAACATGCAAATGGAATGAAAGGATCGGGTAGTAGAGATATCTATCAAGGTGATAATACTTCTGCAACTATGATTTCAACATCATCATAGTGTGCAGATCATAGTGAGCTCCAAGTTGAACATCAACAAAATTTGAGCAAAGTTGATCTAATTTATTTTGTTAGAAATTTGTATGGAATGGAAAGACACCAAGGAGAATCACCCTATCATTTGTTCTTAATATTTTTGGATGCTTTGTTGGAGGTACCCAAAAGTTTCAGACTAGAAAATTCTATACACATTGATCTATTTTGTGAAATGTACCAATCCAAACTGAGTACCTTTCCAAAGGAGTTCAAACCTCATAGTTTGGGCCAAGTAATTGATTAGATAATGATTGTAGAGGGAGCTAAGAATGATTATGCATAACATGTGATTCCATTGAATGTTAATAGGTGTTTTCCTATTGAGAAAGATCAGGAAACAATGCAAAGAAATGAAGAAAGTGCATTTAAGTATGGACATCCATTATGTTGTATGGGAGAATTCAATGATTGTAATAAATTCAAAAATAACATATCTATAGATCAGTTTAGTAGTGATGGAGATGAAGATACAAAAAATGATAGCAGAAGGGATGTGCCTAACTTGCGTCCTTGGAATTTCCTGGGTAGTGTAGAAGTAGAAGTGGTAGAAGAGGTTATCCCATGTCATGATTTGATCAATAGTAGTGGCACTAATGTTGATGATGCCTTGTCACAAACCAATGATCGATGTATTAAAAATGAAAGTTTAGATAGGAACCTGGATGCAATCTTAGTATTGGTGAGTTTTCATGTTGTGGTAGTTGTGATGGCATTAAGTCATATCATTCCTCTATTCATTATAATTATTCTTATGAAGTGGAGATTAAATCCTCTACTTCAAGGAGATGTGTTGATAACAAGGGGAATTTTTTTTTCTTGGGAGAACAATTTTCTTCATATGAAGAGTTTTCAAAATGTGAGTCAATGATTTTGACTAAAAATGGTGTGGGAGAATTTGAAAATGATTCTTTATGCTCTTCAAGTGATTATAATGATTTTGAATATGATGATGATTTGCAAGATTTAGATCTTCATGTCAAGGAGGCAAAAGCTTCCATGACAATAATAAAGATAATAGATAATCCTTTATTTGATGAGCCTCCATCCCAACCAACGAATAGAAGTGATGATCCTTTTTGGTGTAGAGATAACCCACTTTTTGAGAATTCTAATGATGTGTTTGATGCATTGTTAGGATATGGTCATGAGAAAACAAAGTAGTACACTAATAAGTTTTTTGAAATTAGTACTTATGAATCATGGGTATGTGCAGGATCATGGGTATGTGCTTGATCATGATGGGCCAAAAAGTGGCAATATGATTTGGTATTGATGTTGTAGGTAAGATTAAGGATCATGGGTATGTGCAGGATCATGATGGGCCAAAAAGTGGCAATATGATGGGTATGTGGCTGATGACTTTTTTTCTACCCAAAATTGATGAAATGAAAAGGGTTTATAAAGGATATTCTTAGCTTTCCACCAATATAAATTATGCTTTACTTTGAATTTAGTAAGTAATTATTATACATTTTCTATTCAAATTATGACTAAAGTCCTCATCGATAGACTGATTGAAAAAATTCTATAGCTTTCAAATGATATCACATTTGTTCAATCCAAAACATGCATCACATTCTATGCTTCACATACTATAGGATTAAAAAAAGAAAAACTGAATTTCATGAAGTTTTGACCAAGTTAAGGTGGTCAAAGATATGAGTTTTTAATATTTTTTTAAAATATGTAATAAAAAATTCATAATTAATTATTTACTTGGAAAAAATTTACAAAAAAAATATGCATCACATCAGGGCATGAGTCCTTTACTTATATCTAAAATCTTATAAAAAAATATTATCATTTTATTGTGGTTAGGGTGGTTAGACAAACACCTACTTCTTATTTTATCCCTAAAATTTAAGTACCACTGCATTGAAATTTCAAATTTTCACCAAATAGATTTTTTTTAAACAAAAGTAGTAGTTTAGAAACTACGTTCAATTTACTACAAATTCTATTCTTATGTATTTTTGAAATAATATAGATAACTTATTCAATTTTTTATGTCAAGTTTCCTAATTCTATTTTTTTTGAATTTGTTGCCACTTAAAGGCCTATTTTTTCCATGATGATCCTGCACATACCCTCATGAGGAGATTGAAATATCTGAGTGTTTCTCTCAAGAATTTAATTTCCCTTATGAGGATGATCTAGGAGTGCTCCAGTCACATGAAGGATGCAATGGTGCAAATATCCATAATATTGATTATTCACAAGTGAATGAATAAATTGAATTTGAAGGATACTTGAAGTGGGATTTGGTATTTTCATCAACCGAGCATGTTAACTATGATAATGATGAATAATATGAAGAAAAGAGTGTCACCATGTTGCAAGTATTACCAAGTTTGGTGGTATTGTCATTAATGTTGTCATTGATGTCAACACAGTAAAAAATGTTGCAGATTGTGCATACATAATAGCTAAGATTTTATTGATATGTTGTGAGTACATGGAGATTTGAGATGTTGTTGAGATTTTGTGAGTACATGGAGCTATCTTTATAGTGTTATAGAGATTTTGATATGATGGATTACCAAGTGCTTTTGTGAAAATTAATAAAGAGTGAAGTCAAAGTTATGTATGTGTTCAGAATGTGCTTCAGTATATGCTCCAAATTTCTTATGTGTTGATCCTATTTGCTTGTTTGGATTTGAAGGGTTGTTTATAGCCTTTTATTGTTGATATCTCCTAGCTTGTAGCTTTTTGTTTGATGGAGAGTGAAAGTTGTGTTCACAGGTATGAGAATAGGTTTTCAATAGAGTTATTTGTCTATGGATTGGGAGAAATGTTTCTGCTCTGTGTCCTCCACTGATTTGTTTCAGGTCTTTTGGATCTGGAATATGTTTTGTAATGGTGTTTTCTAAATTTTGGAAAACATGTACATGGTTTGGTGCTCCAGAAGATGAGTTTTAGTTTTACTAGATGTGTATCTGTACTATCTAGATGGACTAGTGAGAAGTGTTCAGGGTTTAAATGTTGTTGCAGATGATGCAAATGTATCTAAAGTTATTTGAGATGTGTTCTCATGCATGATGAAGTATGTTATGTTTTCTACATATTATCTTCTTGTTGGGAAGCATGTACTTCAATGTTAATATGTGTTTTCATTAGGTTTAGCCAACCAGGTGTTTACACTACATACAAAGGATAAATTTTAATTAAGGAAGCATGTGATTAATTGAAGATGTTGTTTTGGGTCATAGTTAAGTATTGGTGTGGTCTTCTCTCATTCCTTTCCACTGTAGGAATGTTGAGTTGTTGACCTAATTTGAATTTACAAAATGAAGTGTATGCAATTGACCTTGGAGAAAGTTTCTAAGGATGAAGAGGGCATAAATACAAGTCAAGATGTTGCAAATAAGTGTGCGTTGAAGTAAGAAGAAAAATAGAGTTGTGCGAAAGTGAATTAAGACAACAATACTTTAGTTTGCTAGATTCATGAAAGTAGTGAAGTTGACAGTGTCTACAATTCTTTTGATCAAGAATGTGAATCTGTGTAACTTGTTGTGGTGGATATTTTCTGTAATCTTTTATTTCTATAGGCCCAGTGAGCCTCCCTATTGGACAGTGAGTCCTTTCTATAGGCAGTGAGCCCTTAGCAATGAGCCTCTTGTATTCAGTTTTGCTATTACTTTATATTGTGAGTTATTCCTCATCGCGGTTTTTCCCTCATTGGGATTTCCATGTAAATCTAGTGTTCATTGTGTTGATCTTGCTTTCTATTATTTGCATTTCATGTTCATACCTAATATAAAAATTGAGTGATTGTGAAATTGATAAGTGGTTGATATTTGAATTTAAGTTTGGTGACAACTGATTCACCCCCCTCTCAGTTGTCTTGCACCTTTCAACAATTGGTATCAAAGCCTTGGTTCCTTGGTGAAGAGCTTAACCACTTGAGGTAGATCCTATGGTGCACAAATTGGTGATCCCTATGTTTGATGGATCTGACTACGATGACTAGAAAGTCCAAATGAGAGGTTACATTATCTCTCTTGGTTACAAGACCTATAAGGTTGTTGAGACAAATTTTTTTGCACTGACAAGTGGCCCTACTACTGTAGATGAGGTTTCTGCTTATGAGGAGAATAAAAAAGAAAGATATGTGATCTACAATGCTTTATCTAAGACTAAGTGAACAAAATTTATTACTTAGTCATTGCTTAAGAAGCGTGGAAGAATTTGGAAGATATTTATGAAGGAAATGATAGAGTAAAATTGTCAAATAATATAGCTCAGCAAAGTGAAGATATGATAATTTGAAAATGGAAGAAGGTGAAGATATTGATGGCTATTTATAAAGAGTTGATATTACAATGAATGATGTGAAAATCCAAGGAGGCACTCTGACTAATGAAGATGTGATGGAGAAGATCTTGATGACCCTCCTATTGGTTTTTTCCCAATGCACCTAAGAAATCTCTAGAGAGTAGCCAACTCCTATATTCAAGGCCCTTAAAATGAATGGAAAACTTACAAGATTCAGTTCAAGACTAAAACCTTCTACACTTCAGGCTTTGTGGGACCTATGAGGGTGTTCCTACTGTGTTAATTTTGGTTCATACTATAGAACCAAGATCCTAATACCTACAAAACACAATAAACAAACACATTGTTAGGTCAAATGCAAGCAAGAATCAAGATTCCCCATGAAATCCACTAGCAAAGCTCAAATTAGGAAATAAAATGAAGAACACAATGAGAAAGTAATGAAATCCTAATTAATCAAGAAAAATCTTGATCCCATGGGAGAATTGGTGCCAATTTGATGCGAAAATTAGCCCTTTCCCAAATCCAATGATGTAATGTTGGTGAATGATGTAGAGTGATCCACTTTGTTGAAGATTAAAGAATGCTTCATGATAAAAAATCTGCATAACCTAGCTAAGACTTTGATGAAATAGATAAAATTGCTAATGCTCGAAGATGAAATTGAGTATAATAAGTTTTCTCAAATTGTGGATGATCAAATGAGGAAAGCAACCTCTTATTTATAGAAAGAAAAGATGGAGAAATTCCCAAAATGAAGCAATGTGGTACTAACTTCCAACCAATAGAAAGATGCCACTTATCAAGAGAGGAATGGATGAATGATTTGCACATTTTGATGAATGTGCCCATAAATGCCTTTATTTGAAATTTGAAATTTGTGAAATGAAAAGGTGGATGAAGAGTAAAATGGAGTAATCGCCACTTGGCTCAATGTAAAAGGAATTGTAAGATGAAATAAATGTCTTGTTGGAAGGACTAAGTTCACTTGGAGTGATTTGAAATTTGAAGGAATATTCCTATTTTACGCCATGTTGAGAGACAATAGAGATTTAATAAATGAATTAAATCTATTTCATGTGCAAGTGGCAAAAGCTAGAGGATGGGACATGGATTAGAATTAAATTAATCAAGGGTTAATTAATTTAATGAGGGATTAGATGATGTGACAAATTTGACTTAGATTTATGGGTTGATTTAAGTCAAAAAGATGAGAAGAATATGATATAAAGATTAATTAAATAAATATTTTTGATTTATTTCATTAAAGGAGATGGATGTTAGATTAAATAAAATAAGGAACTTAATTTATTTAATTCAATAGAGTGACTTTAGAGATTTAATCAAATAAAATGACTTATTTAATTAAATAGAGATAATTACATCAGATTGATTAATTTAATTAATGAGAGAGAATGAATTAATTAGATAAATGATTTATTTGATTAAGCAAGGAAAATTGATTAATTTAATCAAATAAGGTTATTCGATTAAATGGTTAGACCAAGGGATGATTTGGGATGAAAATGATGTTAGTAATCGAGATCAAGTGTGTAATGCCAATTGGTACATTTTATGTGTCTACATTTTTCCCCTCTTTGAAGTGATGCACTTGCTACGTTGTTTCAAAGAATAAGCTATCTCGATCAAAAAGCCAAAAAATAATTATTTCAAAAATTCTGTGATGCTACCCTAGCAGAAAAAACATGTTGCTATATTGCCCCCTTGAGAGATCAAAGGAAAGTTCTAATTTTTGGGTGATCTCCCGAAAAAGAGGGACAAGGTGCCTGATGAGTCAAGAAAGGCTCGGGAAGTCGAAAAACTCAAAAAATGGTGGAAAAACGGGATTGGAGGTCTAAAACCCTAATAGGACGGCCAAACATGGTAAAAAACCATAATTTTCAAGCTTAAATAGGCCTTGAGGGGTCGCTTCCAATTCATTTTCATATTCAACCTTGAGAGATTCTGCAATTTTGAGCTTTGACACCTTCGCGAGATGGCACAATGACAACTCCCCATGCACATTTGCGACAGGGTAGGAACAAATCAAAAGCTTCCTAGCACTGGATCACTAGTGAGTCAACTTGACTTGAGCTTATTTTTCATTTTCCATGCCCATTTAATGCATTAGGAATCTAAGTCTCTAGGAGCAGTGCTATATTGTGCTACTATAATTTTCAAACAGCGCCGCTCTACATCAAATTGCACCTCTATTGTGAGTAGCAACGCTGTGACACAGTTTGGAGTTTAGGTTTAAATTACAAACTCAGCCGCTTCTGCAAGGTGCACTACCATAATTCTCTTTAGAATTAGGGTTTTCACTTAAACTCAAACACTTTTGTAAACTACAATTCCACGGTGTAGTTTGGGAGTTTGAAGCTCCTAGTGACGCAGTTTGGAGTTTGTAAAATGCATCGCCTTCACAAGAAGCAACATTGAGGTTGTTTTCGGGATGTCGAGACAAGCTAGGATTAGGATTTTTTTGATGAATTTTCACATGGTGACTTTCCTAATGTAGGAGGAGGTGAGAGAGATCTATTCATGTGAGCATAGGTCCCAAGAGATTTTTGGCCTTTTGGATGATCTAACCTAGTGAGATTAGGAGTACAAGTTAGGAGAGATGGGACTTTGGTACATTTCCTATGCATTGCCTGTCTAGACACACTTGGGCATGATGACATCACTTGTTGAGAGATGGCATAGTGCGACATCTTCATTCCACCCTCCAATGGCCGAGGTCATAGTAACACTAGAGGATGTGTTGCAGATTCTAAGATTGCCCATTCATGGTGAGTGGGTGATTTATGATATAGATGTTGGGAGGGAGGCCTACTTCAATGCTATGGGCACCGATTAGATTGTATTTTGTGAGGACCAGATCGAGCTAGAGCATCATAGGCTTGTAATATCACTATACCACTTTGTTATTGTAGCTATTATTTTTGGTCTCATCACACCAAATCGGCGGGGCTGATATTTCAGTCCTGGATGGGGGCTCGCTTGGGAGCAAATGGTTTGGCGATAGACACTATTTGCATGGGGGCTAGTTACGCTAGCCTCACTATACAGAGATTTATATGGTTTTTCTTATGTAGATGACAAAGCACTTGGGGTAAGAGTCACACTCGTACATGTCTGGGCTTGGGAGCACATCTCTATGCTTTGTCTGAGAGTGGTACTTGTTATGATGCAGCTAGATGATTGGGTTGTCTAGTGATATAAAGGGGGTCTTTCTTTCACCCACACCAGGCAGCATAGGATTCCTCATTGGAGGAGGGTCCTTGATGATATGTGAGTGTTTACATGGTGGCCCTACCTTGGACAACCGACATGGTACAAATACGTGCAACAACTTTTCTTCACTCGACATGACAAGTTGATGCAAGGGCGAGTGCACATGATGATTGAAAGATACCTTTTGAGCAGGGTACAAAGGTATTTTAGAGAGCCACATGATAGGCCTAATGATTATTACGTGGCTATTTTTGTGAGGACTATGATCTAGAGCTCTTGGGGACACTATATACTAGCCTAGGAGGTGGCTGATTCTTTTAGGCAGCTAGTGTCGAAGCTATGGCCATATGACAAGGGACAAGTAGATCCAGGGACCACACAAGCCTACAAAAATTGGTTCAGGCCACTGCTAAGACTCACAGTTCTAGGGACACTATGTGCTCAATGGAGAGCCAGGAGCAGCAGAGCAGGACGAGGTCGAGGGGAAAAAGATCAAGATCAAAGAGGAGATGGGCCACCACTGAAACATCAAGTTTAGGATCACGGACCATAAGATCAGTCACACCGAGATCCATAGGTGGGTGAGCAGAGAGAGGATGCTCCTGGTAGGACTAGGATCTAGGATGATAGGATAGGATCTTGACACCACCTAGAGATAGAGATAAGGATTAGCCGAATGTACAACAACTACCTCAGTCAAACCCCAGAGATGGCCAGATTTTGTAGCTATAGGAACAAGTGTACACACTAATAGATGAAAGAGATCAACTATGACTAGAGTGGAACTAGGTAGTCTAGTAGATACAGGTTACACAACTACAGGGGACAGCTAAGATGGGTAGATGAAAAAACTTAGAGAGCATGGTTGCATCCTCATCCCAAAGCATAGTATCACTTCGAGCATATAGGGAGGTCATTTAGGAGGCCGATTATTACAAATTATATTATTACCAGGTCATCCAGCGAGTAGCCCAAGTCCCATACTTTTCATAGAGGACAAGGTACAAACCTTCAAAGGATCACAGAGTGAGAGTAGGTGGCGAGGGGAGCAACCAGTAGGGTTAGGCATATTTTTGATCAAGAAATGATTCCTTTCGCACCCCATGGGCCATTGTACTTATTGACATACACACATATATTGATCCTATATTTTGTACCATGACAGTGTATTATTCTGATATATATGAGATGATGATTATTCAATGTGATATATGCCATGTCCTATCTTATTTATGCATTATGGATGGCTCTTATTTATATATGCTATGTAATGATTCTATCTTAAATGATGTTTTTTATGTGATGAATTTATGCTATGTGATGATGTATGGATGCATTTCCTTTTCAGTACCTTTTCTTATGCATTTTTTAATGATGTATGCAAAATGTTATGATGTGCAAATGCTTAGACTAACAAATCTATACTATGCAGTGATGGATGATTAGATATGCGTAATTTTCTCATGTATGATATGCTCTTATGATGATGTGATATGATACTGATATGTGTTCATGGATTCTATGACGATATATATGATATGATATAATGGATTCAAATGATGTTTATGACATGGATACTTTGATATACGATATGTGATATGGGATGATTATGCAATGTTATGATAGAATGAATGCCAATGATGTTGTGATGATGTTGATGTTTATAATGCTATGGGATGATTTCTTTTTTGTGTTTATGTGAAATGAATGCAATGTAATGATTCATGAGAAACCTAGAATAACCAATATATATTATATAATGATGGAAATGAAATGTTATGATATGATTTAATGTTTCCTATATGATATGCAATATGCAATATGCAATGTGCTGATGGTTTGTGAATGCAGGATAAATGCAATGGTGATGATGATTTGTGATTAACTTTTATGGTACCATGTTAGCACGAAAAGTAAGAGATAGAAGAAAACAAGAGATTCCAACAAGACATGAGATGATGATGATGATGATTACTTGCCGAGGATTTGGGATTTTCAAAGGTTCAATTACCTTATGTTTGATTGCACACATAAGTACAATGCATCAAGGTATAAAGAACTAGGATGGAGTTGTACCTAGTGTGATGGACTTCGAATTGACAATCACATAAGAGTGTTTTTGTTCACACTTGGCATACGAAACCTTATTAAGAATGTAGTTCAGATATTCCAAACATCTCAGACCAAAACATGGAAAATCAAGCCTTCCCATGTGGTCAACAATATATCTAAAACATCCTCTCTACAGCTAAACAAAGCATGTAGGACCAAAGTTATATTACAAAAATATCCAACAAGCACAATAGATAAAAGATAATGATAATTGCCCCATTCCCATCTCTGTAAATCCTTCTATTTGGACATCATCCAGAGGTCCTTGGAATGAGTGCAATAAGATAAATCAAAAGATAAAGATACAATAAACAAACAAGCTAATGTTCTTCAATACCGCTAGCCAAGACTAAACTACAGTGATGCCTGATATTGATGTCCATTGTAGGAAGGATGCATCCTAGGAAATGACGATATTAGATGATTTGATATAGGAATTTATTGGATGATAGGATATTTATACAAAGAGTTTACTAATTTGTTTATGTACTATCTTAGACCTTTCAACATTTTCAGTTTTCACCTTCAATCTGCTAGACTTATTTCTGACTATTTTACCAAAGGTTGAAGATAACAATGATTTATTATGAATGATTTTTATTGTGGGTGTAAGTGAGATGAGACAGATGGATTTTTTCAAATATTTGGATGATTTTGGAGTTTTTGAAATGTTTTTAGGCTATTTTTGGTATTTTCAAGACCTTACAAATGTTTTGATTTTCTGAATTATTCAAATGTTTTGAGGTTTTCTAAGATTTTGACCAAGACCTACCTAAAGAACTATCATAGGGACCTCAAGGGCTGATCAATAGATTAGCCTTGCCTATGTTATACATGTAGAGACTGGGTAGTTCTACTGAATTTGACCTGATTATTGATTAGATATGAACAAATGGATTGACACTTTATTATGACGGACTCCTAAAGGACTAATCTAATTGTCTTGGGGGGAGATCAAAGATCAAAATTTCCTATGTTCAATGCTCAAAGACCCGTAGTTTAATAAGTTGAATCTTTTTTTGACTTTTGACTGAATTTTTGACCTATTTTTGGATTTTGAATGATTTTGGATGCTTTTTGGATTTTCTAATTTTTTTATGTTTTTGGATTTTTTGATATTTTTTATGTTTTTGGATTTTTTGATTTAGGGACTTCAATAATATACATGAATCCATGCTAGGGTGTAGCTTGTTTTTCTTTTTGTGCTTGTAGCACTTGTTGTGCGGCTTGAGCAGCTTATTGAGTAGTGAGTTGTGCAAATTGTCAATTTTTGATTTGTTGAAGTGCCTTCTGATAGGTAGCTTGCTGAGAAGCTTGCAACCCAATGTTGTATTGGTTTTATGATTTTGAATTTTCTAGTGGTGGTGGTGGAGGTGGATTTGGAATGGTTCTCATTGTGGTGATGAGAGGCATCATCATATTGATGATTGAGATTTGGGTGACCTAGATGGTGCAATCGATATGCTTAGTCCTTAAGAGACAATGTTTTGAGATGTTTGAAGAATTGTTGATGATGTGATAGTAGTGGCTTGCATTATCAAGATGGTTCCCATTTTTTGTTGCAATGTCAATGAAAATATGGGAGGATTTGGTATGATGCTTTGATTGATGCTTGGTTGGTTGATTTGATTTTGTTGATTGATGTTTGCTAAAGGAGGAAGCCCTAACCAAGAGGTGATGTGGATATTGATGGCAAGGTGGGGAGTGTTGGAAATGTAAGTGGCATACTCCCTTGGGGGAATGATGAAGATGTAGTGTCAAAGGTGCCCCTTGGTCCAAATAAGTCTCCTTCTCCTTGTGTGAGGTTATGGGGAGAGAAGTATGAGGTGTTGTATGAAATGATGATGATGGGTCATTAGGATCATGAAAAGTGAGGGGGATATATGGATGTGATGGATTTTTGGGTATGGTTTGTCCCAATATGGTGTTTGCATCCAAATCTTGATTGTTTATGAGGGGACGTGTTTGTATCTCATTGAAAAATGTGCTTCCCTTGTTAACAATGGGTTGGGTTGGAGCAATAGATGATGTAATTTGGGGGATGGGTTGGGTTATGTTTTGGAATGGAGGTGTAGATGAAATTGGAAGTGTGTTTGAAATTGGAGGAATGACCACAAAAGATGGTTCCACTATAGTGCTCACATCAAAAGTGGAAGGGAGTTTGGCCCCTTACTTTGCTAATTCAAGCATGTATAGTGAGGGATTGAGTCTCATCATGATGATAATTCTATGATTCTCAATATTTTGGACCATCTCGTTGATCTCCTCTTGTGACATCCCAAAGGGATTATTGGTAAGATGCTCCACTTGACTTTCTTCTTGAGGATTTTGTGATGATGAAGGAAAGTTAGTTAGAGGATTGTTTGATCCAACAAGATTCATTTCAGAATTTGTTTGACTTTGGTCACTTGAAATGGATGTTTCTTTGTTGGCTTACATGTTCCTCTTGTGTTGAGATCTAGTTTGCACCATAAAATAGGGATCAATTTTCAAGAATGTGGGAGATGAATCTCTAATTTTGTGGATTGATCTAATTTTAGGTACAAAAGAGAAATTTATGATGATTAAGGATCAATGGTATGATGATGAAATGTGTGAAAGATGAATGATATGGATGATTGAATTCTTAGAAGATCTTTAGGGGATGCTAGACTTTTGGGACTTCTTTGGATTTCGGATTTGTTTTGGATAGATTTGATTTTGGATTTTTTGGATTGACCTTGACTTGATTTTGGATTGCTTTGGTTTTGGACAATGAAAAATAGATCCCAAGATGTTGGATGTTATCTATGGGATGGATTTTCTCACAAGATGATAATTTGAATAAGTGTAGGGAGAAGGATGCATCTACCCACACCTATTCAAACAAGGTGATAATTCAACTAAGTATATGGAGAAGGATACATCTACATATACCTAGCTAAATAAGATGATTTGATAACCTGACTAAGAAAATGAAGATTGATGCATCTACATATACCTATCTAAAGATGATGTTTTGATTCAAGAATTTCAAGGATTTTGATTTGTTTCAAGGATTTTGATTTTCCAAAAAGTCTAGCATGAAGTATGATTTCAATATTTTCAAGAGTTGTTAGTAAGGTGATTTTGGTTTTGATGTTTCGAAAGATGGATGAAAGTTTTGATTTTGATCCTATGTGTACCTAGAAAGACTCTTGTTTACAAGACTTTGGTTTTGAAGAACATATTTACTCTAAACAAGGTGTTCAAATTCCCGAAAAAGATTTGGATTTTGAGAATAATAGAATGAGTACAATCCTGGATTGTTTCTGAAGCTCTTCTATAAAAGTTGAAAAGTAATCTTCGTCTAAATTTGTAGAGCATTGAGAGACACTTTTAATGTTCTTTTGGACTAAGAACTTTGATTTTGGTTTCTGGATTTTGATCTTGCATGAAATAATTTAAGACACATGTGTGGGGTTCAATTGTTCTTACCTTTGTTTAATGGTTTTTTTTTACCACAAACAATCTCTTGATTAGCTTTTGAAACTAGATGTCCAATGTATTAACTTCTTCTCATCCCACACAATATGTTATGTGGAACTTTGTTTAAATCAAGGAAAGGGTTACCTATTGGTGACTTTAGTAAGCAAATTGAGATATAAATCCAAGTGTTTAGAAACCTAGGATAAAATCCCAAGGGAAAGCAATAACTCATGAATCTTGTCAAATATATTTTCCTCCTAAAGGGTTTGAAATTTAGATGAAAAAGTTGAATTTTTGTTTCCAAATGTTTACAAGCAAGCAAAGTGTTTTTGTGACCATGTAAAATTACAACCCTATGGCTATGAAAAACTCTATTTGTTGAATCCCCACTTGGACAAGTCCAGCTATGCTTATTTTTAGTGAATGGTTAGATGCTTGACCCCATTGGCTCCTCTCCACAACACTCACTTATAGAGGGCAGCTAAGCATCAACACCCATGAAACTCCCATGGCATACTTTCCATTTCTCCTAAAAATCGTAAAAGTGTGGGGCGGTTTTAGAACAACCGTTCTTACACCAACAAATAGATCAAGGATTTTGGCCTTTTCTAAACAAGGGTTTTAATTTGGGCTCTCCATGTGTAGAGGGAAAACTACTTTCTTGCTATAAACTGGCTCATATGGTGTAATCCCTATTGTAGTTTTCCAAGTTGTTTTATAGGCCCAAACTACATCAAGCAAACTAGCTGCCCAATCTTTCCTATGAATTTGTATTATTTTGGTTGTAATGTTCTTAATCTCCCTATTTGTGACTTCCACCTATCCATTAGCTTAAGGGTGGTAAGGTGAGGACTTCTTATGTTTGATTTCACACTCTTGAACTAAGTTTGTGATCATCTCAGATGTAAACTGGGGTCCTTGGTCTATGAAAATTTCTCTTGGGACTCCATACCTTGTGAATATGTCTTCATAGAAATTTTGTCACATTCCCATTTCTTGCAAACTACAAAACCTTTACTTCTGTCCACTTTGTAAGGTAATCTATGTAGACCAATATGTACTCTTTATTGTTTGATGTTGGTGATAATAGGTCCAATGAAGTCTAATCCCCATTTATCAAATAGTGTTATTACCAAATATGGCTGCAATAGAATTTAAACTATTTTTCTTGGCCTTCCCATTCTCTAACACCTATCACAACTCCTTCTATACTTCACTACATCCTTATGAAGAGTTGGCCAATAATAGCCAAAATTGAAAATCTTAAGTGTTGTCCTTTTTGCTACAAAGTGTCTGCATAGGTTCCATCATGTTAGGCTTAGAGGATATCATATACCTTGTCTTCTCTTGTGCATATCTGCATTATATTATTTGGGCCTATGTAGAATAGATAACCAACTATTTGAGGAGTAGGGAAAACTCTTGTGAAATAATTATCTCTTTTCTACTAGTGAGAAGTGTGGTGGTGTTTTTCTTGCTACAAGATAATTGACAATATTTTCATACCAAGGTGTGTGTAGAGATAAAGAAAACAAGTGCTCATCTAGGAAAGAGTCATTAACAACATCTTTTGATTTGGTTGGTAGTCTAGATAGAAATTTTGTAACTACATTGTCTTTTCCTCACTTGTCAACAATTGTGATATTATATTCTTGTAGCAAGAATAGCCATCTAACCAGTATTCCTCCAACCACTAGTTTTCTCATGAACTGCTTTATTATTGTGTGATTAGTGTGCATGAACATTGAATAGCCTATATATAATTTTTGAACCTATTGAGTGCATAAATTATTGCCAACATATCCTTCTCTATCACTGTATAGTTGAGTTTCGCTCGTTGCAAATTCTTGCTAATGTAATGTATTCCATACTCTTCATTACCTTCATTCTATCCAAGCACTACCCCTATGGAAAAATCAAAAGTGTCTACATGTGGTTGGGCTAGTGGATAAAGGACCAAATTCAATGTTGCATTCTCATTAGAGATAATCATATTCTCATATCTGCAACCTATAAATGCATATGTTGTTGGTAGCCATGGTCTTCCTAGGATGAGGGGAGAACCTGCAAGATTAGCTTAAGGTTGTAATACCATGAAATCCACAAGTTACTCATATGAATCCAGTGTTATCATCAAGTCTTCAATTATATCCTTAGGTTTAACTGTTGACCTATCTACCATTTGTAGGATATCATGTATAGGTTTGATCTCTATTAACTGTAATAGTTACATTATTTCTTTAGTCATCAAATTAATAGTTTCTTCCAAGTCAATAAAGTTGTTCTTTATGAGAGTTCTATTTATCTTGACATCTACTACATGACTTCTAGGGTTTGCATACTTAGGGATAGTTATGTTTCCCAGCATAATGCCTGTAATTTTTCCTAAGATATGTACAATTTGAAGGTCTATTCATTTTATTCCTAGCTTCTTTAGGCATAGTTCTCTCATTGTCTTAGTGTAAATAGGTACCTCCTTGATTTCTTGAATGAGTGGGATTTTGATACAAACATCATTAAGCTAACCTAACAAATTAGTTTCACCTTGTGTTTGATGCCTTTGAATTTCTAATATTTGAAGGAATGGAAGCTCTAGACCTATTAGTTGGGTTACCTTAATTTGACTTGATTTCCTTAGGATCATTGTCAAAGGTCTCTATTGGGGGTTCCTCATAGCCCAAGTCAAGGCCCAACCAATATCTTCCA